>JBAMJV010008006.1:0-121793 GCA_037951105.1 Echinarachnius parma | reverse complement strand
ACTGTCTAGTTCGTACCAGAGCCTTTTAATGGAGGTGTACATCCAGATGCCCCGAGCGATGGAAAGGTTCATGGCAGACTTGTCATCACAGATGGTGCAACCCTCATAGAATCGGATCTGCCAGCTGTGTCGACTCGCTGGTTCACAGGTAAACCAATCATAATAATAGTGATTTTTTAATGTAATGCACAATGCTCAATAGGGAGGGGGGGGGGGGGGTGGGGGGGGGGGGATTCACAGAGGTTTATTTAAAGCTTGGTTTAAACCGTGATTTACAACTATAAAGTTCCACTTGTATTCAAGTAGAGTTGTGGCAATCGTTTTGGTGCACAAATACAATTCACCACTTGAGAGCGTAGACTTTTCTTTAGTTTCTTTTGCAGCCAATGTCCCTAGGCACTGCTTAAAAAAGTAGAAGTAATTTTAAAAATTCAATTTTCAAAGATGAAAGTTTTAATATAAGCTTAGAGCTCTCCTTGAAAAGAGCATTCTTTAAGGGTATGGAAGGTTTTTTTCCATTGTGTGGAAAAAGGATTGAGAAACTATGATCTCCATAAAACTTGTGTCAATAAATTTTTTTTTAAGCTACACTTAACTAGACATCAATAATGTCACTCACTAGTTTGTAAATTCCTTGTGTCTTGTTTCAGACTGTTGACGGTGCTATCGGACAGGAAGCGTGATGAGAATAACAAACAGAGGGTGGAGGATGCCAACGTCATCTGCAGGAAGCTTGCCACCATGCACCCTGTACTCCTCTACAGGTAATGCTCCCAAGGGAGTGCAAATCTGCTCTTCACATGTTCATTGATTGTGTGTGTATATATGTGTTTGCAGATTGCAGGTTGGAAGTTCACATTTGTCTGTTACAGATGATGAAAACTTCTGCCAGCAATGAAGTCATTTGGCCACTCGCCTGAAATCACAAATTTTAAGGGGCATGGCTTAGCAAGTCACAGAAAGCTTTTAAACTGATGGAAACATGACATTTCTGCTGTTGTTGTAGTTATTATTCGTACAAATTCTAACAATGACCAAACAGGATATTTGAATGTTATAATTAGGTAATCAATTTTGTTTGCCAAGCCGCTTTAAGTACTGGAATTTATTTATAATTTGTCAATTTCCACCAGACAACTACCTCTACTGGTGGTACTGATGCGCAGACGGACGCAGTTCAACTGGCGAGAGTTCCGCGGCAGCGGCCATCTTCCTCTTTTCACTCACATCTTTGGCTTATATGATTATATAATACACCAAGACATCAAATGTTCTTATTAAGTGCTGGTTAATTTATTTGTCATTTGTTAATTTCTACCAGACAACTCCCTCTACTGGTGGTCCTCTTGCGTGGTCGGACGCAGTTCAACTGGCGAGAGTTCCGAGGCAGCGGCCATCTTGCTTTCTACCATCACGTTGCCTCCCTGCTGGACCTCCTACAACCCGCAGTGTTCAAGGAGGACGCCAAGGCTGTCAATGATGTCATGGAAGAGTTCTTTGTCATCTTTCAGGTGATTTTGTGTAATAAACGTGTTATCTCACGAACCATTCGACAAACTGGGGTTATACTTGAGACATACAGTATATGGGGTTTGAGGTGTAGATGATCTGATTTGGTTTTGAGGTCATGAGGTCAAATGTCCAAAGTGTTAAGGCTTATTATGTGTCCGATTACCAAAATAATGCTGCATTTTAATTTAAATTACTGAATGATTCTTTCTTTTATATCATTCCTTGCCTCAGAAATATGGGTCATCCAATAGGCCTATAGAGTCCCTGCTGATGAGGTTTCTGAATATATTCTACTTGTACAGCAGCAATAACCCAGCACAAACAATGCCCTTACCACAGAAGTATAGTGCAGCATTTCAGTGTGCAACACATGTAATGCTCTATTCTGATTTGCAATCTATTGAAAGCTTATTAATCTTTTTAAAATATTTGTTCTTGTTACAGAAATACGGTTCATCCAAGAGACCTATAGAGTCCCCGCTGATGAGGTTTCTGAATGTCATTAGTAACTCTGCACATGGAAGGCCTCTGCTACAGAAACATAGTGCAACATTACAACATGCAATGATGTGGCATTTTAATTTAAATTATTGAAAGCTTATTAATCTTTGTTTTATATTTGTTCTTGTTACAGAAATATGGTTCATCCAAGAGACCTATAGAGTCCCTGCTGATGAGGTTTCTGAATATACTGTACTTGTACAGCAGCAATAACCCAGCACAAGCAAGGCCTCTGCTACAGAAAAGGAGTGCATCATTGCAGTATGTATTAACCTGTTCACTACTAGATTTACTATAGAGCTAATACAGGGCCACTACGTTACTATTGGCAATTAGTTAATATCCAATTGTTCTGGAGTTTATTTCTGAGTACAGTCAAACATAGTGTACTGATAATACAAATAAGGAGGTCATCATAAGCAAGTGGTCTTCAAAGACAGATTAATTCACATGAAAAACTGCTTCTCAGGGAATTATTCAGTGGCCTTTATAAGCAGGTAGATATTGTAGAGAGGTTCATTTACATGAAAATGTAATTTGAGGTAAAATTACAAAATAGGGCTGAAATAAAAATAAATATATAAATTATGTTCTCTGTCAGCACCTGTCACGTTACACTAAATTTGGGAGTGCAAAACCACAATATGTTGAATTCTGTCCCCAATGGGTTGCTGTGACTGTGACACACACAAACAGCATTTACATAATAACTCTCTCATGTTTTTTAAAAATCATTCTCTATGCACCATTCAGCCTCATGGCCCAGAACCACCCCAACCAAGCCCAGCTCAAGTTCCTATTGGCCAGCACCACCATTACCACCTCATCCAAGGACCAATCGGAGGGCAGCGCTGCAAAGGACGGCGATGGCGCTGTGTCCACCCCAACGACGGAGCAGCCCCCCTTCGTGGAGGGCATCCCCGGTGTGGGGTCCAGGGAGGAGACCATGTCCCCCATCCCGGGGGCCAAGGGAGACGGGGATGATAGCGTGTGGACACCGGAGTTCATCAGGAAGATGTCGGCCAGGCTACGGGACCACAGGAATATGGATGGTGCGTATTTGCTCTTAAAGCCATATAACAGTTTTGGGAAAGTTACCGAAAACATTTATATTGGCCAAACTAATTGATCAATATTGTTGAATAAGTATTTAAAAAGGGCTTGTGTGGTAAAACCGAACCTAAGCATCGTTATACAGAAATATCCGAAAAAATCCAATGGCCGCCCGTGAAATGTATAAATCCACCGCCTGTTCGCACCTGTCCGCGCTGCTAGCGCTAGGCTGGAAATATCGACAAGCCCGCATACTGGAGACCACGTGTAGACCACAAGGTATTTTGCAAATACATCAATTAGTAGGCGGTTTCCTGGCCAAAATTTTATAATCCCATATTAGTAAAATTATATTCTTTCACATAGTTGGTAATAAGAGCGTACATTTCATTTTTGTGGTGTTGGGCGTTTCTCACTACTGTCTTTTACCTTTAAAACTTAGAATTTCTGTCAGTCGATTATATATTATAAACACAGCATTCATTACCTTCCCAGTCAACCCTAGTTAGCATCCTCCTCATAAATACTTTTCATCAGGGGAAATCTTAACGAACAGCCCTTGTAGCTTGTCATTTTTAGCACAATTTTGTTTGTTTTTTATGATGCCTTGAAAATAGATTTTCAGTACTCCCATCAAGTAATTGTAAAAGAAATAAATAGATATCATAGGTTGATACAGATGATAAACAATTATTTGTGTTTTTAGTTACCCGCATGTTAGATTTAATATGTGTGGTTTGCGGTTGCACCATGTTTGAGGAGAGGATTGGTGAGTCCTGAGAAGGACTGTTGGTAGTCCTGGAAAGGACTGTTGGTATTCTTTCTTGAGCTTGTAGTTCTAATGAGAGCTATAGCGCTGGTATAGTTATTGTAAGGAGAGGGTGGGTGGTAGGAGGGGCTCGACGTTTCAAGATGTTAGATTGAATGTGCTTCTTCTTTTCCTTATTGTTCTTGCAGATGTTAATGATGCCTTGAATGAAATCGATGGAGCATCCTTCAGGAAACATGAAATGTTGCATCATTTTGTTGTAAGTAATATTTGATTGTTTGATTTCATTTGATTTCATTTATTTCCACAATTCATAAATGTGCACTTGCTTGGATGAAAAATAGCCAGTTAGCCTGTAGTGATCTTGTATAGCACCTCGAGCAAAAATGCACAAAATGGTTGTGAAAGTTTGAACTATTCCTAATGACCAAGGGTATAAGTGCGCCTCTGATTAGGCCAAAAAAAAATTTTGTTGGATTGGAGTAACAGGCAACCAAACATTAGGGTAGGTAGGTAGGGGGTTTTTTTTGTTTTTTTTTTGTTTTTTTCAGGATTCGCACTAATACACAAAAACACACATATAACACACAAATAACACATATATCGCAATTGGAAAAAAAAGGAAAAAAAATAAAATATTTAAAAAAAAAATTTTTTATCAAAAAAAAAACAAAAAATCAGAAAAAACCTTTAGGGTCGGCGGTATTTTTAGGGTCGGGCGGGTTACGCCAATCCAACCATTTATTTTTCATGGCCTTAGTGTACCCAGATAGATTAACTCCCGTGCTCAAAATTAACACAGGCCCTTCGGCCCACGGTCAGTTAAAATTATTTTTTCGCCATCAAATTTCATTGATGCTTAATTACCAGTGGCTCGAATGGGCAGCTGAATATAATATGATAAATTGTTTTTGTTTAGGGCCACCAGATTTAAGTTTCGGGCCACTACTATTTGTCTGAGCCATGAGGCTAACAAGTTAATTGCTAGCATTACCTAACCTAACTCTCTTTTCTTTTCTTCAACCCTTAGACGGAGTTCTCGGGCCTGTTGACTTCCACTAACGGTGACTGCAGGACTTTGGCTTTCGCCCTCTGCATTCGCTACATACGCTGTGATCCTAGGTATTTACACCCATACAGACATTACCATATTGTTGTGTGGAGCAGACTGTGCATGAACAATGCATAGTTGGCAAGGTTCAACACCATGCTACCCATGCATTGTCTATGTACTTCATGCTCCAAGGAAAGTCAGGGATGCCAGTTTTCAGGCTATAGCCTGATTTCAGGCCCTGACACCTTTCCATATCAGGCTTTATCAGGCTTCATATTGTACATAACATATGAGGCTCCAACATGTATGGATCTCTTTTCAGGCCCATCTGGAGAAACCAACTGGTATCCCTGGAAAGTGTGTGTATTATGTGGAAATGGTCATACCCTAGTATGACCATTTACATTGTTGATGTGGATATTCAGGCCTTTGTCTTGATTTACTTGTTCGATACAATTCAAATTTATTCAACACTTGTTCAAAACTTCATTTTGGTATAGCACTTTTAAAATGTCTGTAATTCAAAATCACCCTCCATTTATTGATTAACCCGTTCCCTCCGAGATTCTGAAATCTCCATAGACTTTGTACACAACCCACCCGGTCTCCGTAGTCAAGGGGTTAATACTATGCTTGTGGACGATGCTTGACCTTAAGCCATGCATGATTAACTCATTCTGTCATTGCCAGTCTTTAAACATAGTTCCTCGATCGGGCCCCATGAGTACTATTTATTTCATAAATGTTAGCTTGGCCCAATGGGAAATTTGACTGGCCGAAGTTACTTTTTAGAATAAGGAGTAATGAATTATTTGTGGATTGGGACATGGGTCCTTGATAATCTAGGTATTCATGAATCGGAAAAAATGTTTAATTTATTAATTTATTAACCCATTTAGAAGTGAATATAGTGTCAGCACTTGGTCATTCTGATATCCTGGCATTTCAGCTTCATAGACATGCGATATAGGTTTTGGCTCTTAAATGGTGCAACTGACTTGTTGCATGGTTCCAATTTTCGAAAATATATGTTTGACTGTTTCTGTATTAATGCAAGATTCTCTCTTTTGATCTAAATTGAATTGAATGGAATTGAATTGAACTTATTCCACATCTTGATTATTTTTGTCCATAGTTGTGGAGTGAAATGCCTGCCATCATACCTTGATGCCTTGGGCTCGGACGATGGCTCAGTCGTCCAGAATGCTCTCAAGTATCTGCCTGAGTTCACTGCACTCTGTCAAGGTAATACTTCATTTTGTAATAATATATTTCTCATGTCACTTGTGTCAGTCTTTTGTTTTTTTCCTCTCTTCTCGAATCTTTTATATGTATCTGTATGATTTGTTGTTTTGGAAATAAAATTGTGTTCAATCAATCAATCAATCTGTACCTGTTTTTATCCAATCTCCTTTATACATTTCCTTCTGTTATATATGCATAGAGATCCTATCTCGGTGTGGTATGCACTATACAAGAACTGTTTATTATTATCATCATTATTACCATACTCACACCGGTAAGACAAAACCCAAACCGACACTGGTTTGACAATCGGTGTAATTCGGGATGATGTTGATTGTGTTGTCAGCCTAATGTAAGTTTTGGGTAACAATACAAAATATCTGGTCTTGTGTCCGTCTGCTTTCCATGCCTGAATTTATTGTACAGTTGTTATTGAGACACACAACCAGATCAAACCCAAATCAACATATTTGAGTGGTGTCCATTTGCTGTTTGGTTTCAGGTCTGTTGTTAGGGTGCTGTCGGTCTTGATGCGGTTAACATTTATATTCTTCTGAACAAATGATGTCAGACAATATTTCTACCCAACTATGTTGTTTGTCAAAGATTATTGTTTCATATCTAAAAAATTATATTTTTAACAATTTTGTACTACTTTTATGTTTATCTACAGAGCAATCAACAACCAACTGCTTTGTCAAAGATTACTTTGTCTTTATACTTTTATTTTCATGTACAAAGAAAGCACCAACCAACTACTTTGTCAAAGATTATTGTATTGTATCTAAAAATATCTCTAATATTTTCTTTATACTTTTATTTTCATTTACAGAGCAAGCATCCACCATCTTGAAGCAGGCCTTCAGTGTTGGTGTTCATCACAAGATTGATACGGTTCCATCCATAGCAGAGACCCTACAACTTCTCTCCATGGACTCCACACCAACGCAAGCTGCCTCTTAAAGAAGAACTCTCAAGTCAAAAACATTTAAATGGGCCCATAATTCTTGGGCTGTAGTCTATTGGTAATGCAAGTTATACCAAAATTAAATAGCCATGTAGGTTTGGAAGATCATCTGTCCATTGCTAAAAGTGACAATTTAGACAGTGTGTTAGTGTTCATCACAAGATTGATACGGTTCCATCCATAGCAGAGACCCTACAACTTCTGTCTATGGATTCCACACCAACCTAAGCCGCCTCTTAAAGAAGGATTCTCAAGCCAAAAACATTTACATACAAAGAGGCCAAACAATTTAACCCTCAAATTCTTGAGTTGTGGTCTATTGGTAATGTAAGTTATACCAAAAATAAATAGCCATGTAGGTTTGGAAGATCATCTGTCCATTGCTAAAAGCAACAATTTAGACAGTGTTTTAGTGTTCATCACAAGATTGATATGGTTCCATCGATAGCAGACAACTTCTGTCTATGGACTCCACACCAACTCAGGCAGCTTCTTAAATAAGGGTTCTCAAGTAAAAATATTTACTTAGGTCAACAAAATCAACCCTTCCGGACTTGTCCCTCTAATACTCTGGCTGGGGTTTATTGATAATGCATGTTATACGAACATTAGATAGTCTTAAATGAGTTAGGGATATTTCAAGTCATAACCTTAACATAACAGCATTAAAACACAAAGATCCAGTGCTTGGTGTACGTCACAAAGTTGATGTTAGTGTTGATAGCAGAGATTCTACAACTTCTTCTGTTCTACACCGACTCGAGCGGCCTCAAGTCAAAAACATTACATAGGACAATAGAATTTAATTGTTCAGGTCTCGTCCCTAAAATAATGGGGCCTCCCTGTAACTTACAGTAGGTCTTGATTTGATATCAGAATAGCAAATGTATGTTTCAAACTGGGGTACATATTGACGAAAGCCTACTACAGTGAAACCTCTTCATAATGAGCTCTATTATAACGAGATACCTGATATAGCGAGGTAATTTTACATGTCCAGAATCTATGTATTTCATCATTTTTAAGCCGTGATATAACAAGGTCAATTCAATGGGCCATAGATACTCATTAGAATGAGGTTTCACTGTATATATATATGTATACAATTACAAGTTGTTGGATGAAACTAAGCAACAAATACCTTTTTAGATGCCAACTAGAGCTGTTCTTGCTAACCCTAGCTGGCAACTATAAAGACTAGTTTTAGTTTTATCTTTCAACAAAGGTTAACTTGTCATGAAGTTAGCATGCTTTCATTAATTTGGACCCAGCCGAGTCAAGATTTTCAAAACTATTTTTTCCATTTCCCCCAAAAAAGGATATGTTCAGCAAGTGTCAGTTTGAAGAAAAAAAATGCTCACCTGAAATGAAAGATAGTTTCTCATTATTAACAATTATTCTATAAATGAAAAATAGCAAAGAAATGGAGTTTTTCCCGGATTCGAACTCGAGACCTCCGGATTCATTTATATTATATATTTCTGGCCATTTTCTCTGTATGTTTGAAATAAATATTATTATGATTATTCATACATGTAACTGGGAATTCCATTGGTTTGTACATCTATTTAAAACTCACCAAGAAATATCTCTATCATGTACCAAACTAAGACATTAACAAATCTCCCTGTTATGATCAAAATAAAACAATTTCAAATTATGTTATGTGATGTGTTCTTGAATATAGGTATCAACCGTAAAACAAGTTTTGTTTTGTGTGTAAAAAAGAGATAATATTGACATGTTGTCATTGTGAGCAAAGATGTTGTAATTTGTCAAATTGCAATGAGATAGAATATATTTGTCAAGAATTTTAGATAAATATTTATATTGATAACCAATCAGCGTATTTCAAGGCATACAGATGAAGAGAGCTAAATGAGGGCTCCACCCCAACTTTTATCACTAATGACCTGGTAAGGCAAGGAAAATATTTGTTCTCAATGTTTGAGGGTCTAAAACTTTTACTTACAAGTACTTAGTCAAGAATTTCCTTTTATTTGCAAACTGTCTTCTATTCAAAATTTCACTCCATTAATTGAATAATAAATTATAATATGGGTTAGGTTTGACATGGATTAAAATCAGT
Organism: Echinarachnius parma; assembly: GCA_037951105.1. Classification (NCBI taxonomy): domain Eukaryota; kingdom Metazoa; phylum Echinodermata; class Echinoidea; order Clypeasteroida; family Echinarachniidae; genus Echinarachnius; species Echinarachnius parma. The sequence continues at coordinate 112,603 of JBAMJV010008006.1, read as the reverse complement.
TTTTCTCATAAAGTCATTGCGTGTTTAAAAATCTAGTTGCCCGATTTGGCCACTAACATTTACATTTGGCCCAAAGCCATTGGGCCAGCGATAGTGTAGGGCCTTTGGTAAATTCTTGCACGCAGTTGTTTCATATCATTTGAATGGATATCGGGGACAGAAGTTACAAACTCCTGCTCCTATTAGTGTTCATTGTTTGGACTTATTATTTCGGATCTTGTTCTGTTATATCTATGTTTGCTTTGTAAATTGGCGCTTTGTTTTGTTATATATTATTTTTGTACTAAAGGTGCCTTTGTGGAATAAAGACATAAAAATGAAAGGCTTTTTGTTAAATTGTCTTTTGTAATGTAATCTTATCTATCTATATATCTATCTGTCTGTGTATGTGTGTGTGTGTGTGTGCGTGTGTGTGTGTGTGTGTTTGTGTATCTGCACAAAATGTATGATTGTTATCTTAGAGAAAGGACTTTTAGAGTCTCAAACATTGTAAATCATTTAAAGGGATCTAATAAAATTGTCCAAATCCTCAAAATCCAATTGGAATTCTAGCAGCTCTCTCATACCTTGTATTTGTATTATCAATAGAAGCATGGGACAGGTTTTAGATTTTTAAATTTCCCTTTCGGTAAAAGGATATTTACGATTGAAGTGTTCAGATGTTAAACTATCCACTGGATAGTCTTAACCATGTACAAAGTCAGTGCAATGGGTTATTGAATATCACTTTATATAACATCCATTTAACTTGAAATTTTCACACAATACCCAGTGGACATATCAAATAACAATATACAGTGTATCAACCATTCATCACTTTTTGCACATGTCGGCAAAGTTACTAGATCCCTTTAAACAAAAGTTGAAATTAATCTTATAACTACACAGTGACATGGACAGGGTCAGCCCCCAAACCCCCAAATGAGTGTTGGGTAGTGAGTTTTGATATTATTTCTACACTAGGAGGGTGTCCCCCACAAATAAATGTGCCCTCAACAAATGTCATGCTTATTGTGAAAAGGAAAAAGAATTGTTCTAAGCAAAATAGGGAGGAGTTATATTCGGGCAAAAAGGGACTCGATGGGCCATATTTCCTTGTGCCCTTTACGAAATTGGACGGTCCCCTTCCCCCCCCCCCCCCCCCCCCCACACATGACAAAATCTAGCTGGAAGGTGGAAGGTGATAAGGAAGTTAGTCCGATTTGGTCGCAACAAAACTCTTATTTAATATGACCAATTTTTGCTGAAACTTTCTTATGTCTTTTCCTCTGTAAAAAAAAAGAAACATTTTTGCTTCCATTTGGTAATTTCCCTATGGCATACGGGGGGGGGGGGGGGGGGGTTATACAAACAGTAACAGGATAAAATCATTTACACACCGAAACAAAAAGAGACATTGAGTGTCCCCTGGCCAAAAAAAATCGCCCCCTCCCAATCAGTGACCTCATCTTATTCTCTATGTACAACATCAATTTCTGGTTTTACTGGTGTTTGAAAACGGGTGTAATGCACTTTCTGTAACCTTTGAGACTAGAATATCGATACCCTTTCCCTGAATTCTATGACGCAAAAAAGATATGCCACTTTGATAGCGACAATCTTGGTGGTTTATAAAGAGCTAACAGTATGACGTAATAAAACGTTATTCACCCCTTTCCCCTTATACTAGTATCGATCGATAATGATAATCCCTTCCCTAGCTGTAATCCTATTGAGCTGCAGATTCACAATAGATCGACGTAAAACCATTGACCACTTCCTTGGATTAAACATTTGAGCTGAAAATTCACGATAGACAGAAGAACGTGATTCACCCTCTAATTGAAGCGTTTATCTAATCACATGTCTAGTCCAGAATCAACGTTTTGAAACTGATTGTAATTAGCCTGAAACGTGTCTTCGAATTCTTGGCTAGATGAACTCCAAACTCCCCGAGTGACACTTTGACAAACTGATGAAGAATGCTCGTCCATTTTCTACGTTATGATTCATCGTGATAGTGCTGACATTTGTCTTGTAATATTGATTGCGGTATAAATAATTAAAGGATAGTAAACATACAAACATATTGTTGGGGTTCATATTGATATATAAACATCATTATCATCATCATCATCATCAACATCAACATCAACAACATCGACATCGACATGCATCAACATCCATCAACATCAACATCTTTATCATCATCCTCATCCTCATCATTATCATCCTCCTCCTCCTCATCATCATCATATCATCATCATCATCATCATCATCATCATCATCATCATCATCATCATCATCATCATCATCATCTTCATCATCATCATATCTTCACCATCCTCATCCTCCTCATCATCCTCATCATCATCATCATGCATCATCATCATCATCATCATAATCATCATCATCACCATCATCATCATCAGCAGCAACAGCAGCAGCATCATCATCATCATCATCATCTTTATCAACATAAAGATTATCCCTAAAACCCATAGCCAGACGGGAGCCAGACGCCGTGGTTATTTATAGTTTATCCATTATGCTACCCACGTAGATAAGAGATAATGGAAGATGCGCCGAGGGGGTAAGAAAGTAGCGCCAGGCACCTGTTTTCGGATCATAACAATAACAATGGGGTCCCGGCCTGCACCTTTCAGGGCGCGGAGAGGGGCTTTATTGCACTGGTACGATCTATCTACATTGTACGCGCGCGGTATGGTGAAACGTAAACGTAAACGTCCGACGTTCAGCAAACCAGCTCATCACGGCAAATTCCAACTTCGATATTTGAGGAAAAGCTCAACGGTTTGTGATGTATACCTTTAATGGATGGACTTTCATGTGTTCCTATCAGAACGTGGAGCCAAATTGAGATGAGAGATTGGACTGAAAGAAAGTGCCGATTGTGAAAGCCGATGCCGCGAAAATGAATTATGATTGATGATGGATGGGATTTGTGAACGGAAGCAGCCCCACCGCGGCGGGCTGAGCGATCGCTGAATGCTCTGTGTAGTGCGGTTTGCGTCATGACACCAACAGCAACCGAAAGCGATCATCTCATTATTCACCCGAGTTGAGTTGCTCCCACATCTTCTCTCTCCCGAACGTGTCGCGGTATATTGCGAGATGCTGCAAACAACAAAGATAACTGATCTATAGATACAAGGAATGGAAGCAGTTTTTGTAGCGAAATATAACTTTGGTGTTTTCAAGATGATTTGGTAGCTCACTTGACTGACAAAGAGCTGCCGGTGCCTCAAATTGTTGACAGCTAAACAAAAACCTGGAATTACACACAGTGTTCCCATTCGTCTTCACATGACAGAAAGGATTATCTCAGAATATTCAGCTTGCTCCAGCTTCAATGTGTGTTTCAGTTAGCTTCGTAAATTCTTATCAAGGAATATCGCTTACTGCATTTCGCAATTTCGATTAGTCACTTTTCTTCGGAAATCATCAACATTGTTCTCATGTCCGTTATCAATCAATACTGGACTATTTTGCAGGAAGTTAATTTAAACTTGTCACAAGTAACTTTGAACCTTGAAAATGTGCCTATGATAATGGAAATGTTGGCTGCAAAAGTGTATGACGATTTATCACCACCACCAGATAATTGAAGACAGTTTCTGCATCAACAATTTTGCCTCAAAAATAATATTGTGTCCAAGATGGCCAACATTTTTGGCAGCCTTCTTGCGAATGGCTACCACGTGGTCATCTTGGGGCTGGACGGGTCGGGGAAGACGTCCGTCCTTTACCGCCTCAAGCTGGACGAGTATGTGAACACGGTGCCGACCATCAGCTTCAACACCGAGAAGATAAAGTGCAAGAAGGGCAAGGCAAAGGGAACAACTTTCAAGTTTTGGGATGCTGGTGGGGCGGAGAAACTCCGCCCGTTGTGGAAGTCCTACGCGAGGGCAGCAGACGCCATTGTGTACGTGGTGGACAGCACGGACAGGGACCGGTTCGGCGAGGCGAGATGCGAACTCTTCAAAGTGGCGCAGCTCCCGGAAACGAAGGGCGTGCCGATACTGCTGATCGCGAACAAACAGGACCTTCGTCAGTCGGTGAGTGAAGGGCACGTGGAGGATGCGTTGAGTATAGGAGAGCTGCGGACGCAGCAGCATGACGTGAAGGTCCTCGCAGGGTGCGCCCTCACGGGGGAGGGGTTGGAGGAGGTGATGGACACACTGGTGGGGATGGTGGAGAAATATCGGAAGCTCCTCAAGCAGCAGAAGAAGAAGGGGAGATAACGACTGATGCTGATGATTGAGGATGTCATCATAGTTTCTAGATAAATATATATTTAATATTATAATATACCATAGATTATTTATCATTTGTGCATGATTGCTTTTCCTGTTACATAGCATTTGCCCTTTCAAGGTTTGATTGCGATGTTGGCAGAGATGATGTAGAAGTATCTAAGCAACTCTACCAGAATTATTGTCTGAAGATAATGTCTGATATTTTGCATCATATATTTGAAAAGGATTATAATACTGTCAATGAGGATACTATGTTTGTTTATAAATATTTTTACATTTAGTACAGGTATACACATCCACCTTCTTTTATTTGACAATTACAGGTCTTCAAACTTCGAGTACTAGTTAGTAGGCCATACTAGGTCTAGGGCATGTTTTTAAATGCTCTACGCATTCATTTTGGTTTAAATTGAACTAAAACATATATTGAAATGGTGACTGTCATTTGTATAATTTGAGAGTGTAGGATGACAAATAAATTTGTATGATACGTATTCTTCATCATTACCTGCATGTTGAGAAAATAATAGTAAAATTATTCATGGAGAAAAGATATATTATGGGAAAACATATTTTTGGAAATGAATTGCCTATTGAAAATATACTAGACATATCAAATTGTATGACTAGAAAAATAGAACGATATCATAATGCTGAATCCATCAGACCATTATGTGAAGTTATTCATCAAGATTGAAAGATTTTGTTTTGAGAGAAAATACAAATTTCTGTGAATGGATTGTACAACAAAAACTTTGTGTAACAAAACATGAATACGGTAGTTTTTACAACGATCTACAGTCCAGTAGTCTGTACTGACTGGAACCAGTAGTGCAGTGAGAAATTCAATTCACAATATGTGCGTTAGGATTTTTGTCTCAATTCAATCTATTGTTTGATAGTGTAATGCTCTGTTACCCCTCGGTACACTTGTAAGTGGAATATTGGGAGAGGAAAACACTATTTACATGTATGCTCAGATTTGTAGAGTGCACTCAAATGTTCTAACTCTGCAAGTGTTTACAGTGACTACAGAGGCTCTTTTGCACATTTAGGGTGAGCTATTTAGGGGTCTCCATTAAAAGAAATCACTGCTTGAAATCCCACGCAGTATTGCTCAACAAGGGTCTCGATCCTGTACTGAGTGTAGGGAATAAGAATGGCATATCTCATTTGTGTGACTGTCCACATCTTACTGATTGTAAACCTACTTTATAAATTTATGGTATTTATTTGTAGATGAATGTATACAGACCCTAACGAGTTAGAAAATAATGAAATAATGAATATAAATATTGTTTTATATTCATGACTTACTACAACTATATATTTTGCTTGTTACTACAGTCCAATTGTTTTGTATTTTTGTTATTTACCAGACAACTCAGTTTTTAAGGAAATATGCTACTACTAGGGAATGTATAAAAATCAATACAACAATACAGTGTTCTTATGTAATGTACACATGTATATCACCAAATTATACATTATGTATAGTTTGTACTAATGTCATACTGTTATTGTATCTTTCTGTTCTGCTATCCTATGTACAGTACACGATAGGTTTACACTTACAATTTCATGCAAAGTTATGTACATGTACAAGTCACCTCTCATCGATTAAGGTACACTATCAATTCATTGCCCATGGCATTTAATTACACTTTTTCTATGGGTTCATATTATGTTGTTACTTGTTTTGTTCATACTTGCACAGTAGCAGCACTTGGATATTCCTCCAACCTCTCTGGTTTGGTCATAGTACACTCCTGAGATTGGAAAGGGGGTGTTGGTTACTGATCTATGGTAAATGACATGTATTCCCTGTCCCTGGCATGATAAGGTCAAAGTTCAAAGGTCATGAGTCTGCCTGGAGCAGGTTGGTTGTTATTAGATCCCTCATCATCCAATATTCATCCAGGGCTTAGGGGCATGGTTTATATGCAGAGGAAAGGCAGATAACAAAAATTAAGCGACCAGTGCAATATGATGAAGTTGGGGGTTATATTGCCTAGCATTACTAGAGCGTAGAGCCTAGCGGGGATCTAGATAGATTTGAGGCTTGGTTTTTGTGGAATTGAAAAAAATAAATTTCCACATCATATAGATCTGATAAAAAATATCAAAGATTGCATCTAGAAAAGCTTCATTAAATTGAAAGAAGGTAACTTTCCATTCCAGTAGCAAAAATTGGTTTGGGTAAATATTGTATCCCCTTGAGACTGCCAATGTTTGTTGATTTGCTGTGGTTTGTGGTCAAATACCATTGCAAATTGCTTGTGGCACTTTTGTTTTGTTACAAACTGTGTACATTCCATTGTGCCAGTTCCACTTTTTAAACAGAGTACAACATGTAAACAAAAGGTTCTGCTCTGTTTGCATCCGTGGTTACATTGTTTGCAAACAATACCGATTTAGTATTCAAATTCAAGGATGTTTTTACCAGTATTTTTTCCATGAAGTTAGGTACATTTTGGATAAATGTCATTATCTTATTTATTTGGCATCATGCAGATATCTGCACTTTGTTTATTAGTTTGACCTGTCTGGATGTGGTGTGGGGGGGGGGGGGGATTAAGTTCACTCAATATCTACATATTCTGATCATGAAAAGTCTTGGTCATGATTAAGTTGCCATCTTCATGAAATCCCAAATTATTTTGAAATTGAACTGTTTCTTCGACGGTGAAATTGCAAGCAGAACTGCTAGTGCAGCCCTGATTGTACATGTTCACTGTTTTGAACTCATGAATATACTCCTGGGCCCCGTTGCAGAAAGAGATACAATCGTTTGTAAGTTACGATTGATCGTAAGTCAGAAAATTTGCGCGTTTCAACCAATCACATTTGCGCATCTAGAACACATGATCTGACTTACACTTAATTGGAACTTACAATCGATTGTATCTCTTTCTGCAACAGGGCCCTGGTATACTAGGACATGATTGCATTATGCTGTATGGTCCTTTGCATCTGATACTAATTGTGGGCATGGGAAAAGAATGAAAAGCATTTGCCATTTCCTTTTGGAATTAATTCCAGGTCTCCACCCCAATAATCCCCCGCTATGCCATAACCTTTCTCCGGCATGACTCACTTTCTTGGTTTTGATTACTTGCGTGGTAATTACCAAATATTTCCTACAATTTCGCTTTCTGGTTTCAGTTGATATCATAGGTCAATATCAATACCGACCCCCTGCCAGAGGAACGTCGTAAGTTTCTCTGAGGTTGAACAGTTTCTGAGTCCTCATAGTGTGACTGCAAGAGTAATCAACTAATTATCAGACCTTCTGTCGCTTTAGAGTTTCTAGGTCTACAACAATGTGCAAAATTCTCAAAATATCCACCCCGACCCTCCCACCCCAAAATATATGTTACTAATTTATAAGATACTCTTTGCAATTATACTTCATGGATGTATACTTAGTTTCAACATTTTGACTGTCTTATTTTTTTCTGAAAGGTTTTGGATGAAAACCAGCTTGATGAGGTTGAACTTGATCCCCTGGAAATGAAAAAAAAAGAGTTTTAATTGCTTAGGACCCCCAGCATATTTCCCTGTATTTTTATTTTAGCTGCATATATACATGTACACTGTATTCGGTTATAAGTGCAATAATCTGGTATTCCTTTGTTGCCAACATTCAACATTGTAATTATGAAGAGTCAGAAGAGATTACAGAAGAACCTTGAACATAACGAAGGGCTTAGGCCCATGAACACTACATTGTACCTTGTAACAGTATCTTGTTATATCAGGATATAAAAGAATAAAGAACTTGTACCAGTTGATATTAGAAGGGTATTGTTGTAAATACATACAGAGCTCATTATGACGGGTTGTTTAGCTGTATTAACTACACATATCTACTTCATATCATAGCTGTGTTTACTTTTTTTAAAAGGTGAACATTTACAGGGAAGACTTTATTCAAGAACTTGAGATATTTTATGTGCATATTTGGCAATATTTGCCTTAAAATTTTTTTTTTGCACAAAGTCTACATTTTCATTTCCATTTATGGTAGGGGAATGGGTGATTTTGGCCCTCATGCAAACGATCTACTCCTAGACCTAGACGACTCCTGCTAATGGCCTTTATTCCTTGTTCCCTACTAAAAAGACTCATTGTGTGTGTACATCATTCCAAATTCGAGTAGATAGGTTCCTTTCAATACATGTCTGTTTGCCGGCTGATTTTGCTGCATGCCCCTCTAATAGGAGACCGAAAGAGGGATTGCTTTGTCCAATTTGCAAATTAGAGATCGTGATGGATTCTGGTCGGCTCATTTAAGCGTTCCTATTAACCATTTGAGGACTGATCCCACTGATACTTGGGTGCATTTTATCTTACACTCAGGACTGTATAATATGGAGAATTAGTTTGATACCCAAATCTATCTGAGCATCTCCAATGGGTTATGTTCTTCATGCTCTGAAATTTGCTAAATTGAGAAATCCTTAAATGTTCCCATTGAGGAGCTCTCTAGATGAAGATGATAATATACAAGTTCATAGCCCCTCCCTGAGGCTCTATCACCACAGACCAATTACATGTACATGTACAGGTACAATGTAGAGTGTTGGCATGATGAGAGCAATTTCGGTTCCAAATTGCATGCACATGTTTATGAGGTTTACCAGTTCTGAACTGAGCAGTGTTCAATATCGGTATTTGCAAACTTGGAACTGTCAACTATACATTGATATAATGTGAGCGGCTATAGCAAAGCCCGGCACTTGTCGGTAAAAATCAAAATGTAGATTTTCATACAATTAACTGAAAAGGCCTCATCACAAGCTTTCATTTGATGCTTTGTTCTAACTAATTGGCCAATAATTGGCAAAGGTATAATTGTTTTAATTTTACAATCTTTTACACACATTGTGTGAACTTAAAATGCCCATTTCTTCAAAACATGAATTACCGACAAGTGCAGGGTTTTGCTATAGCCGGTTGTATATTATATATGTTACAAAATTACTTTTCTACTTTTTCCTGTGTGACATGATGAACTGGCCATTAGCTTTCATGAGTAGATTCGAAAATAACCTAAACTAAAAATTGTTTTGATGGCAACATGTTAGAAGTCTAGCTCCTGTTACTACAGTATCATCCGAGTAGAACAAGATCTGACAAACCATGGCACAAATAAATGTACAAAATATACATTACATATCGTTAAAACAATATTTGTTTAAATGGTTAGTTGTCAGTGGCTGTTACCATTCCAAAATTAATGTTTTTGTTTGCCTGCAAAGGTGTAAGGATGAAACAGAATTCCAGTTCCAATAATAATTTTCTCTGTAATACATAGGTCCTGGTATACAGTATATTGACATTTCTAACCCAACTTGCTGGTACTAGTACTCATATATCACTGAAGAAGTATTCAGGAGTGATGCATACACATAATTCTAGGTACATGTATACAAGTCAGAAAGAAGCAGAATAAACCTGCCTATATGAACCAACATGATTTCCCTGCAGAGAAAAACCAGTTTCACCTGTCTACAAGGGCATTCTTCTCGTTTCCCCCAATATAATGTAGACCTGTGGTCACTATCCACAGGTTTGAATGTACAATGTATAGCCTGATAAACATACATACATGCACATGTACATGTACTCCCTAGGGAGTGGAAAGTGTGCACTTTGTGTGCAGAAATGATTGCAGCGGCCAGCATATACATGTATACTGTATCAGTCGACTGGGGTAATAATAATAGTGTAAATCGCTATGATCCTCACGGGACTATATAACCGTTGTTGTTGTTATTATTATTGTTGTGGACAAACACTATTAATGACCTTCATGATTTTGTGGTGTGAAATAGGATACATATTATTCCCAGTGTTTATTTGTACTCTGCCATTCCACAATAACCACTGTGTGATTGATTTACAACCTGCAATCAATGTCACTTGTCAGATTCTTCCAGCAGAATTGTTTATGATGGGTTTTTTTCTTTCCCAGATAAATTATGTCCCTGGTTATAAATGCCATATTGTCAATTACTATATGGTCAATGAATTACATGTCTCCAATTTATTCCTGCTAAACACATTCCTTAAATTTGTGGTTTCTGTGTGATTTGAAGCAATTACCATTCATTTATTCCACAATTTGTGGGATTTTGTTCATGTTCTTTAGACCTGTATAAAGAACTACCAAAACAAAGGTGTAATGCTTGAATATCCATCAATATCTGTATGAGGTGTCAACATATCAACGATATGAACGTCCTCCACAATTCCAAGATGATGAGTATAATTGACATACTTTGGTATCAATCAATATTTGAAAAAAATTGTGTATTCCTCTTCATGAACTACATGTAAAGCATACACAATTTATGCACATTGTGGTAACTTATTAACAAAGTGTATTTACTATTTATGACTATGTAATGTAAAAAGTAATAAGCCCTCATAATATTTTAGAAATGTTAGTTTTTTTCTTGCCACTAATACTAGACATATTTACATTTAGATTCCACTTGAAAGGTGCATGAAATAAAATTACATGTTCAATTTTCAAGGGTACGATTTTGAATTGAAATTCAATGTTTATCTTATCACGCTGTTGTCACTGTATACATATTATTTTTGACATAATTGTATACATACTTTGTCAGTGTCCTGGGTCTCTACATGTACCTTACCATGAACAATGCAAGAAATGTTATTACAATTCCCAATAATAATAATGACAGTAGAACAGACTTCTGGTGTCATATTGAGACATGGTTTCAACCACCAAATGTCAGGTGATTATTTATTGTCAGGTGATACATGTTTATTGCTATTGCAACAGCATAGACTGTAACTAAGATGATGATGTCTGATCATATTGATGTTTAACATTGCAAATTTCATCATCACATTTGTAATCATATAAACAAGGCAGGTCTCGTGATATTCTTCAAATATTTAATGCCTTGGAATTTGAATTCAGTACATACCAGCATCTGTATCTAATTTATATCCTTGTGACCATGTGTACCATACATTATCGGTATACTTCTAGTTCTACCCCGGTAATTCTCTAGCATGATTACTTGACTCGTTAAATGTTAATGTCCCTCTAGCCAGGGTTCAAGCATCTCACCCTTGTGCAAACAGTCGCTCGTTTTCAATAATGAAGGATATATGTATACATGTACATGTAAAATGAAAACACGCTTGTAGATGTACAATATAGTTTGGACAATGGATATTAATTAAAGCCTAAGGTGCATAACTTGGGTTCGGGTGTCAAGAAATAATGTTTGTGATAACATGTAAACCGGCCCACTTGTTATGTAATATGTTTGTCAGTTGCCCAGTGCTGGTTCAACAGTATGTTGTCAAACAAAAAAATTATTCCTCTGAGCACTAAGACTAGTCATATTTTCAGATGTTCACCAAATCGAAATAGTAATAGTAGGAGGCATTAATTTTTTTGGCTGCGATTTTGTAATAATTTGCATGTAATTGGTATGCAGGTCATGTGTTTCTAGAGGAACAGCAATGCATGTGTACAAATGTGTACAAATTTGTTCAAATTTTAGATGGCTCTAAAGCCTCTACCGATATTAGCTCTTGCAGACTACAGTACATGTATGTGAGAAAATGCACACATGTTGTCTATAAAAACCTGTCATATTGTACTTCTCAATTTATTAACGCTGCATAATCCAGTCCCAGTGATTATTGTCTTTGAAGCAATTTAACCCTCTTGCATAAAATGTTGATTTAATCAATGTGGTCTGTAGTGGCTATCAGTAATCTCAGGATTTTGATAAAAGTGGAATCATAATTAAACCGTCTCACCTCCATCTCAAAAGTGTAGTACTAGAATACTGGAATTTAAATCTAGATGGAGTCTAGATGAAATTCCATAAAGTGCTCCCAATTTGATGTTTTTGATGTTTCTTTGAACACTCAACAAGTACTAATCTATAATGTACAATGTACATGCGACAAAAGTGGTATTGTAATTGTTCATTGAAGGCTGTTGATAAAAGCAGATTCCTTTTGAATTATATCCTAAAAGTAATTCAAATTTAGAGAGATGAGAACCATGCTAAATATGTCATAAAGTACTCCTAATTGTATCATTAATTGTCCTTTTGATTCTCTCAAAAAGCACTTGTATACATTAGATGTGACAAACGTGTTGTTGTTTATATAAATATGTGAATAGAAAATGGAATGTTTTTACTTTCAAATCCTTTCCTTCTCAAATCAAAACCGAAAATGTTGAAACTGCTGAAAATGTTGTGAAGTACATTTATTGCCAATAGTATTCCATTGTACTGTCTCTCTGTTTCCTCAAAGGGGTATTTATATATGAGATGCAGCAAAAAGCGATGTTAATGAAATCATATCACATTCCTCTTGTGTACCCTTCCCTTTCTGAGTAGTAACTAAATATCAAATCAAGAACCTTGCTAAAAATGTCATGAAGTACTATTTATTTATCATTGCCTCTGCCTCTGTTATTGATCATATCATTTTTTTATTAATTTTATTCTACCTCCTATTATTGAACGGATCCCCAAATCACATTAAACCGGTGAAATTGTGCTCATTGTGGTATCAGCCTCATGCATTTTGATTGAACTGTATTATTGATCATATCATCATGTTGAATTTTATTTTACTCTACCTCTGTTTATTTTTAAAAGAACCCCGGGCCGGTATTTCCAGCAAAATTGTATTGTATTTGTGTAAATTTACACATAGGCCTTTTGTATTTTGATTTCTCATCATTAGTACTAATTCGATTCGTGTATGTATTTATAGTGACTAAACCTGCCAACCGATCGTAATAGTGTGACATTTATTCAAATAATTTCTGAATTTGACCCGACATCTTGAAAACTGGACCGTATTTATAAACTATAATTATGTTATCGTTTGAGTACTATTTTTGTATAATTTCAGAGATGAATATTGTTCATCGTAAGAGAATTATCCTTGAATAGTTGAATTCGTTGTCATGTTATTATATTGTATTAACTTTATATGTGCCTTATTTAATGTATGTATTGTATTACCTATTATATATTACAAATCAACATATATATCCTCATAAATGTGTATCTGAATAAAAAAAAAGAAAACATGAATTCATTTCAAATGGTTCAGCTTCTGTTATTTTGTAAATATTTCATTTAGACGTGACATTTTGTAAGGATACTGATGAATTGCTGCTAAATTACACATAAATTTGTAATGGAATTAAAATATATAAATATTATGTATGTGTGAGTATGTGTGTGTGTGTGTTCGTGTGTGTGTGTGTGTGTGTGTGTGTGTGTGTGTGTGTTCGTGTGTGTGTGTGTGTGTGTTTGTGTGCTATGTGTTTGAATAATTACCTGACTAGAATTGCTTGTCAGGATTCATGTATTTTTGTGATAGATATCAACAATTTTTCATCTGGATGCCCTCAAAACATATATATATATAATAATTGAATTAAACATAATGGGAAAATCATTTACAAACTAAAATACATTGAGTGTGCCCCCAATAATTTGTGTGACCCCCCCCCCCCCCCCCTCCCTCCTAATCAACCTGACTAGGTTACGTCACTGCCTAATAAAAGACATAAATGGCACAATTTTAATAAAGGGTAAATGTTTAATGAATCGCTGGCAGTCACTGATAGTAAGACAAAAGAACAAGCCTCATGATAGCCTCAAAATTAACCAAAACGAATGCTGAGAATATGGACATTGCATGCCAGCCATGTTTTTTCAATTAGTGCCAGAAGACAAATGAGCCGTTGAACTGGCGTAATTAATATAAACGGGGTGATTATTATTGCGTGGGCTGCGGACAAAGGGTAATCAATTTCAGCTGATTCGAGTAAATTGGGTGCTATTTTCATTTTGATGCTTAAGTCTCGGTGGACCTAACCCTTGGAATATAGACTTATTTTTCGGTCTAGCGTTTCGGCTGCTTTATATCAACAAAGGGTTGATACAAAGACAGTATGGGCACATAAAATATTTGCGATGTGAGATCACACCTTGCGTTAACAATTTTTATTTTGATCCCTGGGGCCGAGGTTGAAACGTTTGTTATCAAACAGTGGCGGGGGCACGTGCCAAAATAAGCTAAAACAACCAAACAAAACAAATACATTCAAAGGGCGAAAAGTGGTGAAAATACAGATATCCATAAAGTGTGCCCCCGATAATAGTTTTCCACTCTATACTCAAATCCAACATGGGGGGGGGGGTTGCAGGGGCGGATCTAGCTTTTTGCTAAGGGGGGGGTTTGACCCAATGACGATGCGGAGCATCGTCCATGAGCCGCGAAGCGGCGAATTTTTTTTGCTATTTTGAACCCCCGTAAGTGACTTTTTCCACTTTTTTTCCCACTTTTTTCACTGAAACATCACTTGGCAGCCCAAGGGGGGGGGGGGGGTTAAACCCCCTAAACCCTCCCCCTAGATCCGCCACTGGGTTGCCTTTTTACCCCTCCCGATGGCGCAAGCTTTAATTCCGCTACTGGTAATGTTGATACAAATAAACGTTGAACGCTTGGACCAGCAGCTGGTTCTGATTGAATAAGGAAATGTATGAATAGACTGAATCAAATGGAAATGAAAACGGCGGGGGTCCGATCAAGTCTTTATTTAGTCGCGACATTTCAACTCCATTCCTTGATGGAACGATGGCGGAATGCATCTTGGCATCCTCCAGTTTCAGGCGCATGGCTGAACGAAACGAGACGGGGTTTTGATGAAGCCTGGCATTGATGGAACAAAGCAACTGCGTCTACTGAGGAGAAGATGAAGAAAATTTAATAAAATTACTGTACATTGTTATGATGTTATTATTTTGTTTTGTTGTACATAGTAGAAAAATGAATAGGTCAAAGCATTTCGATTTCTATTTAGTTTGTATTGGCCATGAACCTGCTAACGTGGATGTATGTATAGCTTTTTTTTTTGTTGTTGTGTGTGTGTGTCTGAATTGGAATGGCGCCTTTTCCTCTTATCCCCAAACTCCCTGCCTCCCTGCTCCATCCTCACTCACATGTTTATAAGACGATGGCCCCATCGGCGCAGTTATCATAAGGGGCGTATCAACGGGGGGGGGGGGGGGGGGGGGTGTATCCTCCCAGCTGTCAAGATCATTTGTCACCCCCTCCTAACCGGTACCCCTCCCCTCTCCCGATGGTGGAGTCAGACAAAATTAACGTGAACTCATAACATCATTAACACTCATAACATCATTAACACCATTAAGTAAGATAAAACTGCTTCTGTTGCCTTCCCCATAGAGAATCCCCCTTCCACCGTTTGATTTAACCCTGGCTATACACCGCCTTCTTGCAACTGTCAAGATCATTTCACCCCCTCCTTATCGGTACCCCTCCCCTCTCCCGCGAACTCATACGTCATTAACACCATTAATTAAGATAAAACTGCTTCTGTTGCCTTTCCCATGGGCCATGGAGAATCCCCCTTCCACCGTTTGATTTAACCCTGGCTACGCCGCCTTCTTACGACTATGACCGAAGTCTTATTATCGTCTGAGTAAAATAATTTTATAGAAGCATTTGAAGCTTCGGTTTGCGCATTGCTATATATAAAGCGACTATATCTCCTCCATCTGAAATGAACTGTATATAATAAGACCCTGGCCCCATCGGCGTTACCATAGCAACCGTGCTTGATTACTCACTTGGATGCATGCGACTGATGCGAGCTCCATCTCTCTCTCATCATGCATGAGGAGAGAGGGATGATGCGCCAGACAGCATCTCGCGGGCAACTACAATATGCATGGCACATTTAATACGGAATGAGATAAGTGGCGCAGGCCGGGTCATTGCAGCTCATATGGGCGGGCATGGGGTTGGGAGGGGGCAGGGGTCTAGCTATCCAGCAGGTCTATGTACCAATAGTAGCTCTACACCCATTAGGTTTACTCCCATATCGTCTTATAGCAAAATCAGAATTTAGAGGATTATGGATTATTTGGGATATGGATTAGGGTTAGGAATTGTTTCAATTTCAATTTCAATTTTATTTCCAATGATATTTTTAAAAACACACACAAATTACAAAATATCTTAGTGCAAAATTAATATCACAAATTAGATATCACGTTGTTACACATATGACGGAGTACAATAATGTATAATCGTATGATCAATACAATTGGGAATGTATGGGAAGCCCGCTAAGCTAAAGCTTGATTTAAGTGGACAACCCATTGTAGAAATGCAAAGAAAGGCTGGAATCAAGTTTGGAGTAAAAATGGAATTAGTTTCAGGGATCATGATTGTAAACAAAAGGAGACATTGACACAATGTATGCAGACCAAGCGACCATACACCTTATTTATTTAGTTTTGATCGGTTTTATTTTTCTTTATCGGGGGTAGGGGGTTGAGGCAATATTTCCTACAATTAGGGGACAGCGTAAGCGTAGGCGGAGGAACAAAAACGTGTACATATTGTATAGTTACTATTTTGGGTCATCACATATGGGGTGGTTTGGGCCCCCCCCCCCCTCCCTTAATAGCTACGCCACTACACTAAACACATGATTAGATTTCCGTTATTGCTTCCCGCTCCACTCTTGCGTGATGATGATGACTGCCAGTTTGACTAAAGTACAATATTTTCCGCATGATTTCGATAAATTAATTACTTTGGATGCCCTTACTCTGCACCCACTCGCCTCTGACACAGGCATGAACAGGGAGAAACGACCGTCGTGTTTAGTGTTTACCTGGAAAACTTCATACATTATTATTAAGAAAACAAACAAAAACACGTTTCTATATACTCGCCTCATTGATATCGATCCAAAATATAATAATTATAATTAGAGTATTATCCATGCAATCAGCCACTGGTGAAATCAAGGGGCAGGGAACAAATCAATCCTCCAACTTAAAACATGCTAAAACATGTATTTTTAAATGCTATAATTATAGTATACGTTATTAATGATGAAATAATATCATTGAAAACTTCGCATTTCATGGTTAGCCTATATGTAAACCGTTCTTTTAGTGAAACAATGTTGTTGTTTTGTTATAAACAATAAGCATTTTGAACGCAGGGGTTAAAATTGCTCCTGCAGAAGTAATGCTAAATTTCGGGTTCATGTCGGTTAAACAGGGTATTTAAGTTTCTATTTTACTTATTTTGGGCACATGCCCCTCCCCCTCCCCCCATCTCCTCCAATCGCCCCCGCCCCCTCGGTAGCTATACGCCACTGAGGGCACTGAGTCAACTGAAACAGTATCATGTTTTAAATTCCATCCTTTTATCTTTCATACAATTATTACTATATTTGCAACAGTTGTTCATGGTCATATTGTATTGCCCCTATATAGGGGGCATAATACTTGACCGGTCATCCGTACCATATCTTTCATATATACGTTGAGTGATTATTCGAAACAGTTGTCCATGATCATATTTTCTTGCGCCTATATGGCATACTCGAGCGATCATCCATATCTTTCATAATAATACACGTTGAGTGAGACACTTGTTTTTTAATTCATAGAATTTTTATTCGCAACACTTGGTCACACATTTCTTGCCCCTATATGGCATACTCGACCGGTCATCCGCACCTATTATCTTTTATAATATTGTAATATAACACTCGTTTTAATTCATAGAATTATTATTCGCAACAGTTGTCCGTGGTTATATTTTCTTGCCCCCTAGGGCCTATACTCGACCGGTCATCCATACCAAATCTTGACCTCCTTCCGTCAAATTACATTATTCCGATATGGAGTTGAATTTTATTTATGGGCTAGCTCAGCACTGCATGCATGGGCCAGAATGATGATTATGATTTTCGACCAGGTTGTGGATTTCAGTATGTACACAATGTGGTGTAGCGTGATCCGACTGATTGCGAGATGCATAGGGAATTCGGAGCTCTCTATGTATTTCTTTATTTTTGAAGAATCTTTACTGCTTGTTTTTTCTTTCTTTAAACTATATTGGGGACACGTACATTTAAAGATCGATTTATATCAAATTCAAGCATCATGGTAGTATGAAAACAAATTAAACAATATTATGTATATATGGAACAAGTTGCGACTAAAATTAAGTTCTATCTGGTTCATCCTTCTTTATAGTTTTATGTCTAGGTCGTTGACCATGTGTATTGTCAGAAATGTATTTATTTATTTATTTTTATGTCTTGAAATCGATATAGTCGGCGCATCTAATAGGGGCATTTCAATTTTATAACATCACGTGTATCATCATCATTCATCAAAGTCCCTCACCGTGCCCCACGTGACACGTAGTAAAAAAAAACATGAGGGCAAGATATATTTGCAGGATGGCTTGTATCCATTTTAGCCTGAGAACATTAAATTGTACATTTCAGCTTCGGTTCATTTTTCGTTTCCAAGTTCCAACAAACTTATAAGATAGTTACATTATACAAAACATAACTAATAGAATCGACATTATTTTGCGAAAGAGGTGAACTGAGCACAATGAAAAAACAACAAAATCATACAATTATCATCACCGTCATCATCGTCGTCATCATCATCATCATCATCATCATCATCATCATCATCATCATCATACTTCTTAGGTAATGTTTTAATTCTTACCCCCTTTTTGCCCCCCCCCCCCCCCCCCCCTCCCCCTCCCCCAGGCCTCCGCACACATATAGAAAATAACTTCATGTAAATACAAAAAAACTTTCTTTAGTTTATATTTTCTCCGGTGGTACTTGTTCGATGCTGCTCCCAGATTATTCGGCCCTCTCCAGTCGAGTCAAGTGAAGAATTTGATCCGCTATACATAAAGTTTGTTGACCTTTGACCTGCCTCGGCTCCATATGGAGTAAACAAACGCGTTATTTTGAATCTCGCAGCTGTGTACGTTTGTGGCAGAAGGTTTGTGGTCTTGTGGACTTGTTATTTATACATTTATTTTGATTATTTGTAATGTTTAGTGGTGGTAATGGTATCACGAGTGTGCATAACGTCTTTATATATACGTAGTTGTCTTGTTTTAATGAATTTGATCGATCATTTGAAGAGAGAATGACCGACCAGCGGGGCTGCAGCCGGCAGCGGTCCTCTGGCAGCCAGCAGCCCGCTCGCGCCCCGTTGACTGATATGTCGGAGGTGTCGCACGTACACATTTAGCTGAAATTATTTCTTTTACAACTTGTCATGCAGGTTTGTTGTTGAATGATGTCAATTAATTGACTCGAGATCGTGGTTGAATGAGGCAATTTGAAAGTTATTGTTCAGTTTAGTAATGTTGGTTGGATTAGATTTATGTAGAACAAATATTTTTAAATTTCATGAATAAAGTAAAAACAAATAAATTGAATCAACAATTACAAGAAGAAAAAAAGTTACAGCCAAATATTATTAATTCAAATACAAATTGCCCTGTACAAAACTCAAAAGGTATACTACTTTTGACCAGGATGTGCTCTATATGTGTACAGTGATTTTCCATTAAAGGGAAAGGCCAGTAGTGGGAAATAGCTTTATTGGTCAAACTAATTGATTAGTATTATTGAAATAAAAGGAGCGTGTGTGGAAAAATCTGAACCGTACTATCGTCAAATGCAGAAAAATCAGTAAATATGTTTATGAAAGCCGCTGACATTGAGCCTAAATTCACCGTTAGCTTGGCCCGTCTGCGCTGGCCACATTCGTACACTCGTTCGAGTGATTTGCTTGGGCGAATTACCATGTGCGCATTTGCCATAGGATTTACACGCATCGCACGTAGCGGTATATCAACCGTCGCGATATCTATCCAGGCCGGATCGATATGATAATTTACCAAATATATCAATTAGTAGGCGGTTTCCAGGCAAAATTTGTATCACGTATTAGTCAAAACATATTCTTTCACATGATTGGTAATAACACATCTACTAGTAAATAGGTCCAGTGAACTGGACCATTTACACGCAACATATAGGAACTCGTGTATGCATCATGTACCTGCCCGACATTATCGGTGTCAACTCATTCATTCCACATTCATAAAACATTGTATACAAACACTGCTGTACACGACATATTAAGTCGTGTTTTCATTTAGCATTCGCTGCATTGCAATGGTTAAATTACTTACAAATGTTAATGTCTTTTCGTCAGTTGTTGACTCCTACCCGAAGCTCGGCCATCTTTGAAGAAGTGAAGCTACGACGCGCCCGCCGCGCCCGCATACGGTGATCATAAGCTAACCGTATAGTAAACGAGCTGCACTGGGGAACAATAGCACGCACGGACGTGCTTAGCCTTAACACAAGCCGTATACTCTTTTTTCTGAAAGAGGGCGCTAAACACGTACACATATTAAAATCTGCGCAACATTTTTAGAAACCACGGAGTAGATCAAAACAAATAAAAAACATCTGGAAAGAAGAATAATGAACCTTTTTTGGCGTCATGTATCTAGCAAGCGCTAGTAACGTTCCTGTGCGATTCTTGTCAATAGATGGGTCACTGTTTTTATGTACATTTTTAATTCAGTGTACATGTGGAACACGTTTCGGGGTGTGCTGGAACTTACTCATTTTTTTCCAGAGAAAAAGAGCTCAAATGCCAGGAAAGAGAAGAGAAACAAAAATAGCATATTTGGTATGTATAGTAGTTTAACTTTATTAATTTCTACAACATTCACCACCAACACCACTGTCAAAACCAAAATAGCAACACATACTTGTTGCAAGGGCTTGAACATGTTGTCAAATAAGGCGCACTTATAACCAATGCTAATTGACCTATGTGTGGGTAATAAGAGCTTCCATTTCATTTTTTGAGAGGGGGGCGTTTCCAAAACTGGTCTATACTTTAAGTTCTGGCCCTGTTTCATAAAACTTTTTCAATTGTTGTAACTAATCTGGAGGTCTCTGCCTGGTTCATTTATTGTCCTTTACAAAATTTATTCTGTTTTCTTTCGCCATATCCGATCTTAGAATGGATACCTTCAAGGCCGTGTACCTGCAGATCTGCAGAGAGAACGGAATCTCCCCTCAGCAAACTGTCCTGGACCAACTCGGTCCTTCGTCATCTAGGGGTTCAGTTTCGGGGCTAGGCAACCAAAGTCACAGGTCCAGCCCTAGACCAGGTTCCAAGTCCACCAAGACCAAGGCTGTTCTTTCATCTTTGACGACCCTTGACCTGTCCACGACTTCTCTGACCGTCCAGTCATGCTCGGTGATTGGGACTGCGCTGGCAACAAACCACAGCTTCCAGGAACTGAGACTGGCTGACTGTATGATTGGTGATGAAGGTGGGTGTTTCTTGTACGATTTCTATACAATTTTTACCAATTCATCTTCTCATTGACTTTTGTCAAATGTTATATCGTTATTTGTTATTACCTTCTGAGAAAAATGAGAGTATGTTTCAAAATTCAAATGTTGGTGTTGCAAGGTATTGGATTCTGTTACCAGAACCTTAAACAAAAAAAACAAATAGGGAAAAACACATTCATTTTCAAACATTTCAATTCAATGTCAAACCATTTTCACTATCCCATCACCAAAGTAATGGTGCGAGATCAAGTACCATTTGACATTTGATTTTATAATAAACTAAGTGTTTTTAATGTTGAACTAAACTTTTAATGTTGAATATCCAATAGCATAACTTCTGATATGGTAGCATAGAACAAGGTTCATATTCTGTCAACATCTTCTCCAAAAACAGTTTCTTAAAAACTCTTTCTAGACAAAAAAGGTAATTTTCTTCAATAAGAAAATAAACAATTCCACCCAGCGAAAAAATTAATATTTTTATTTTGGGGGCTCCTTTTCGGGGGCTACTTTTATCATCTCGGGGGCTACAAATTTCCGGGCTCTTTTTCGAATTTCAGGGGCTACTATTAAGCTCTAATGCTGTAAGTGATCATTTTATAATAAGCATTTGATCACGATCCAAACAGGAAAAAAAAAAAAAAAAAAAAAAATCCCCAAAATAAAAAATAAAAAAAATTCGGGGGCTCTTTTGGGCATTTCGGGGGCGAATTCGCCCGCCGTCCCCGTGTATTTTTTTCGCTGATTCCACCCTACAAAACTGTTTCTAAGCCCACATTCATTCAATCTCAGCTGTTAGTGAATTGTTTACATTTTTCACTTGAGGAAATAAATATGATATTTCATCTTATTATCTTTGATGGTAATCTTCTCATTAAAAGGTGCCAAGCATCTCTTGCATGGTCTGTGTAGCAACACGTCAGTGCGAGCTGTGGACCTGAAAGGCAACAATCTGAGAGGAGCCAGTGCAGAGAACCTGGGTAGACTCTTCAGACAGAACCACTCTATCACTAGGTAAACTTCAATAATTATCCTATTAATATAAGTATATTAAAGCTTTAATTTAGTAGATTCTCCAAATATTAAGGGTCTTTGAAAAAAGAAACATGTACAATTATTACATATCAATCATATTTTTGTCTGGGATATGTATTGAGTGAAACTTTCCGGCAGAACCTGTTTATTTTGTTCAGTTTTCTCAAATCTCATCTGAAGATCTTTGAGTAAAAAACATGTACAATTATTACTAGTCAGTTATGTTGTTGTCTAGGATATGTCTTGAGTGGAACTGCTTTGGACTTGAGGGAGCAAGTTTTGGGCAGAAGGCATCGGAGTAAATGGCAGTCTATTTAATTTATTTCAATGTGTGGAAGTTTCTCCAGGTCAAGCAACATTGGAAATTATTAATTATGTTTGTTTTAACTGTCTAGGATATGTCTAGAGTGGAACTGTCTTGGCCTGGAGGGAGCAAGGTTTGGCATCTTGGCGGAAGGCATCGGTGCAAACAGCAGTCTGGAGGTTCTAGACCTGAGGAACAATCAGCTGGGACATGACAGTGCCAGTCACCTAGCAACAGCCATCACAAGGAACAACACCCTCAGGACTCTTGGTAAGAATGGTGCAAAGATTTATAAACCTGATCATAGTGATGGTGATGGTGATGATGTTGATGGTGATGACAATGATGATGATGATGATGATGATGATGATGATGATGATGATGATGATGATGATGATGATGATGATGATGATGATGATGATGATGATGATGATGATGATGATGATGATGATGATGATGATGATGATGATGATGATGATGATGATGATGATGATGATGATGATGATGATGATGATGATGATGATGATGATGATGATGATGATGATGATGATGATGATGATGGTGATCCACAGCACCTTTATGGCACCATTTATCAGTTTCATACATTCAAAGGCAACCGCTCCTTCAGTGGACTGCGCATTTGCCTGAACAGATGGGTTTTGAGGTTCTTTCATACTTTTTCAAAGATGGGTGTTTAGTTTCTTTTTTAACTTGTTGCATACGGGAACCGATGTACAAAGTCTAAAAGGATTTCAGAATCTCGTAGTGAACGGGTTAATACTGGTCAGTATATACAGTATTAGACTTGTAGGGTTAAGTTGAGATTCACATTCATCCTAAATAGAATGCTATTTTGGGTTGTCCTGAACAGGATCCAGATTTAACCTGAATCGGATGAATATGCTGATGCCGAGCTGTACTGCTGCAAATATGAAACTGAATACCATAATATTTGTTCACACAAACATAATACATGTTCAAAGAAAATTTTCAAAAGATGCTATCATTGTTTTAATTTCTGTTCTGTTAGATTTGAGATGGAACAATGTAGGCATAGTGGGAGGCAGGGCGCTGCTGGCTGGCCTACAGAACAACCACAGGATCAACCATATTGAGCTTGCTGGCAACGACATCCCACAAGATATCACCAGGGCCATTGGTAAGTTATACAGAGGACATCCTTGAGAAGTCAATCTATTAAGATCAAGATGCCCTTGCTTTGTAGGGCACCAACAGATGGAAAATGAATAGCTTAAGTTAGTTCAATATACTTTGTATTTAGTTGTGTTAGCTTGTTATGGAGTTGCCAGTGTTAATGTGGGAACAGTGTATTTAATTCAGGCCTTAAAACTAAGTGGGTTAAGAGGGTTTCAAGAAGTTGATGAAGAATGGTAAATATCTATGTGTAGTTGGTATCTACTAGTAGATAATTAACATGCTTTTGATTATTTGTATTTTGTTTGTTTCTGTTGACTTTGATAAATATTGATAATGGCAGATTTTGTATTTCATAATGAATTAGGTTTAATTTTTAAATTATTTCTTTCAAAAATATGACCTTTAATTCTTAATTCATTTTATGGACCATCAGTTTGTTTGAATTTTGGACTGTTTTCTTTCAGAGCTGCTTCGTGAGAGGAACAAGGACAGGACGCGTATGTCGGAGAACCACCAGACGAGACAAGACCTCCTGTCCCGAGAGATCAGACAACTCAAGAATGAAAAGCATCAACAGGTGAGATCAAGATGTAGCGACATGCATTTCTGCACTTAACCCATTCAAGACTATTTGATTTTGATATCACATGCATCCTCCATAGAGTCCAGTCATGACCAGGTTAAGACATTTGGACATAGTTTTTGTGTCTATGGCAATGGATGTTTGGATTACCACCAGACGAGGCAAGACCTCCTGTCGAGGGAGATCAGACAACTCAAGAATGAAAAACAACAACAGGTTAGAGCTAGCTTTGAGGTTACCAGCAGCAACCTTTGTTATTAAGATATGCATTAAATTTGTGAGCCAGACTATTGGATGTAGACATAGCTTTTATGTCTCAGTGCAGTGGATGATTTGATTGGTGATATGTTTGTCAGAGAGCCACCAGACGAGGCCAGACCTCCTGTCCAGAGAGATCAGACAACTCAAGAATGAGAAGCATCAACAGGTGAGATCAAGCTGTAGCGACATGCATTTCTGCACTTAACCCATTCAAGACAATTTGATTTTGATATCACATGCATCCTCCATAGAGTCCAGTCATGATCAGGTTAAGACATTTGGACATAGTTTTTGTGTCTATGGCAATGGATGATTGGATAACCACCAGACGAGACAAGACCTCCTGTCGAGAGAGATCAGACTACTCAAGAGTGAAACACATCAACAGGTAAGAGCAAGCTTTCAAGCTGTCAGGTGCAATCTCGACTAATACTGAATAGGATATGTATAAAGTTTGAATATGCTAGCAAACCAGACTATTGGATTTAGAAATAGCTTTTGTGTCCATGAAGTGAATGATATGATTTGTAGTATGTCTGTCAGAGAGCAATCAGAGGATGCAAGACCTCCAGACACCTGCCAAGAGGAATCGGACAATACATGAAACATCAACATTTGAGATGATTTGGTGGCTTTCTATGGTGTATTCAGATGATGGGGTAAAGTATGCAGTTTGATTAGCCTTTGTTTACGGTAAAAAATTAATATTAATGAAAACAAAATATTTTGTTTTCCGGCGCGAGACCTGTTGCAGAAGATAGACCAACAGAATGATAATCTGCGAAAGAGTAAGAGAGAAACGAGAAACAAGATCAGAATCCTGGAAGAAACTTTGTTTATACGCCCTCATATAAGTAAATAATATTGAACAAAATATATATTTCCTTTTCAGGCGCGAGATCTGTTGCAGAAGATAGATCAACAGAACGATCATCTTGGAAAGAGCAAGAGAGATACAGGAAAGAAGCTGAGAATGCTGGAAGAGGCTCTGTCGGACAGGAAGTCGGCCTTCAATGCCGTCAATGCAAAGTAAGTGAAAATAGCCAATATTTACCAATATCTATAAACAACGCACCCTTTCTGTATCCCATGGGTGTTCCCTGTAAACAGATTTGACTGCATTTGCATTACACGTTCATGGCTGTCAATGCCAATTAGGATTCTTGTTATACAATATATACAATATTCTTGTATTTGCATTATACTCATTAGCTAATCACTGGTTGTACAAATCTTAGCAGCTGTTTATCTGCATCTGTACATAATATAGTGCCATTCGGCATTCTGTTTAGTTCCTCTTTTGCAAGCCAAATTTCAAAAGTTGCAAGGTTATTGTCTTATATGAAAGAAAATGTCATTTAAAGGGACTTAGTAACATTGTCCAAATCCTCAAAATAAAATTTTAATTCTAGCGGTTCCCTCATACCTTGTTGTATTCGTATTACCAATAAAATCATGGGACAGGTTTCGGTTTTTCAAATTTCCCTTTCGTTACAAAGATATGTACGATCGAAGTATTCAGATAAGAAAAACTCCGGTTTTCTTACCGTGTACAAAGTGAGTGCAGTGAGTTAGTGACTATCACTTTGCATTTTCGCTCATTACTTGGCCATGCAATGTCCATTTGACTTGAAATTTTCACACAGTACCCTGTGGACATATGAAATAACAACAATATACATTGCATCAACCATTCATCACTTTTTGCACATGTCAACAAAGTTACTAGATCCATTTAACAGCATGCCTGAAAAAATTAGGGCTTGAAATCTCTTTTTCGTGGAGTTATAGACCTAAAAACTAATAAACCGTCGTCCAACGTTTAATTGTGCATTATACGTGTATTCACCCGGTGAGAAAGTTCGCACACGGATTCCACGGAGTACCATATTGCTATGCGTGATCCCTACGTGACCCGCGCTAGCTACGTGACCCGCACACAAATAACAATGGCGTAAGCGAATACTAAACAAAATAAAAACCTTGCTTAAACTGACTACATGCAATTATATATTCTTCATTTTTGAGATCTTTTTCTGTGACATACCTTTACAAATGTCGGCTTCACAATACCTTTACAAGAATAAGTACAATATTGTTGTAATATTATGCTAAATCAGTTAAACTCCTTATATTGACCGATATATAGTTTGATGGAGGGACGCATTCGTTTTTCATTCGTAGAATCCAAATTACAGGGCTGTTCGATCTGATTTTTTTTGGTGTGTGTGTTACATTCATCCCCATCCGTCAACTGGAAACTGTTCAGACGTTTTGTAAAAGAGGAACTGTCCCTTTAAGTATGCCTCTGTTTCTAGATAATTTTTATCCCCTTATCACACACAAACAAGTTATGGTTTCAATTTTATTTGCTTTCCCTTTTGCAAAGGTTATCAAAGACTGAAGCTGAGCTGTCATTGGTTGAACAAAAGTCACATGACCTGGACCAGATTTTGGAGGAGTCGAGGCTGGAAATGTCGAGTCTGATGACATCACATCAGAGAGAAATGCAGTCCATGAGAGAGGTAAAGTCTCTAAAGCCCACTGCACACTACAAGATCTGTTCTGATGAACAGATAGGAATCTGAACTATACTGCATGCTTTAAATATGCACGTCTCACTTTAGTTCAGTTATGCAGTTATTTTTATGCCTCCGTAACGAAGTTGCCGGAGGCATTATGTTTTCGGGTTGTCCGTCCGTCCGTCCGTCCGTACGTACGTACGTCCGTCCGTACGTCCCGTTCTCGTTATCGCGTTATCTCAAGAACGGATTGACGGATTCTGACCAAACTTGGTACATGTATGTATCTTGGGGGGCCAATGATCTGATTAGATTTTGGGGTCATGAGGTCAAAGGTCAAAGGTCACAGAGCTTATTATATATGCCAAAATAGCTCGTGATCGCGTTATCTCAAGAACGGATTGACAGATTCTGACCAAACTTGGTACATGTATGTATCTTGGGGGGCCAATGATCTGATTAGATATTGGGGTCATGAGGTCAAAGGTCAAAGGTCACAGAGCTCATTATATATGCAAAAATAGCTCGTGATCGCGTATCTCAAGAAGGGATTGACGGATTCTAACCAAACTTGGTACATGTATGTATCTTGGGGGGCCAATGATCTGATTAGATTTTGGGGTCATGAGGTCAAAGGTCAAAGGTCACAGAGCTCATTATATATGCAAAAATAGCTCGTGATCGCGTTATCTCAAGAAGGGATTGACAGATTCTGACCAAACTTGGTACATGTTTGTATCTTGGGGGGCCAATGATCCGATTAGATTTTGGGGTCATGAGGTCAAAGGTCAAAGGTCACAGAGCTCATTATATATGCAAAAATAGCTCGTGATCGCGTTCTCAAGAAGGGATTGACAGATTCTGACCAAACTTGGTACATATGTATGTTCCTTGGAAAGCCAATGAACTGATTAGATTTTGGGGGTCATGAGGTCAAAGGTCAAAGGTCACAGGGCTCATTATATGTAAAAGTAGCTTGAGATTGGAAATCTCAAGAACTGAATATCAGATTTCAATCCAACTTGATACCTGAATGTATCTTAGGGAACAATTGTAGTCATTAGATTTTGGGGTCATGAGGGCAAAGGTCAAGGTCACTTATAGATCATAATTGTGATACTTCAAGATCTAAAAGACAGAGTACCATCAAAATTGAGTTGACATAATTAATTCAGTGTACATGTTGATTTGGGCTTGATATAAATAAATTGCGTAATGGCGGAGGCATCATTTTCGACTGCGCGCAGTCGAAGATCCATCTAGTTCAGATTAGAATATGCATACCAGGGGGGTGTTTCACAAAGATTCTTAGTTGAACTTAACTCTAAGTTGGACCTAACTAATATGGAAAGCCATTTGTAGCCTTGGAATAAAATATATAGCAAAAGCAATAAACAAGAATTTCAGACTGTTCATAAATGTTGCATCAAGAACATGAAACCTCCTTGATAATAGAAAATATTAATGATTGGATCAACGTTTTATGCCTTTGAAAAAAGACTTTTACAACAATTTTCTAAGAAACTAGGGTGGCTTTCCATACTTTGTAAGTCCAACTTAGAGTTAAGTTCAACTTAGGATCTTTGTGAAACACCCCCAGGGCTTTATATAACTGTTCTTTCAGATGGCCAAATTCAGACACATCGGATAGAGTCTATCATAGACTTGTGTGTTGTACATTCTAATTTGTTGGTGGCCAATAGATGAGTTTCAAGTTGCCATTTCTGATGGCCATTGGCACTGGACCACCACTAAGGGCAATACCTGCATATAATATATGCATATTTTTATGTAATCTTTGTTCCAAAATATAAAAGAGATGAAGTTTGTTTTGATAGCATTATATTCATAAGGACTATTTTATTGCAAAATGTTGTCTGCCAAGGAGCAGATGTGGGTATACAAGTCAAAGACAGAGGACCCGGAACAAGATATTCTGTGCATACTTTTTAGTTTAAAATTTGTGTTTCAAGATGTAAAAAAGGATGAAGATTGTTTTGCTCTCATTATAATCCCAAAAGGACAAATTTGCCAGCCAGACCAAGCTCATCACAGAGATGTCGTCTGCCAAGAACCAGCTGCAAGAATATGAATCCAAGACTAATGACCTAGAACAAAATATTTCCATTTCTCAAAAATAAATGGGTTAAAGGGAAATGCCAGTAGTGGAAAATAACTTTATTGGCCAAACTAATTGATTAGTATTGTTGAAATAGCATAAAAAGGGGCGTGTGTGGAAAAATCGGAACCTTAGTATCATTAAGTGCAGAAATCAGTTAAAACGTTTATGAAAGCCGCTGACATTGAGCCTAAATTCACCGTCAGTTTGGCCCGTCTGCGCTGGCCACATAGATACGCTCGTTCGAGCGATTCGCTCGTGGGAATTACCATGTGCGCATTTGCCATAGGATTAACACGCATCGCACGAGGCTGTATATCAACATACAACCATCGGCGAGATATCAATCCGCAGTAGATAGCTTTATAATTTACCAAATATATCAATTAGTAGGCGGTTTCCAGGCCAAATTTGTATCATCCCGTATTAGTAAAAACATATTCTTTCACATGATTGGTAATAACAGCGTACATTTCATTTTTTGTGTGTGGGGCGTTTCCCACTACTAGCATTTCCCTTTAAAGTTTGGTTTTCCTTTAGTTACTCTGCAAAGGTCAAATCTTGTTCCTTTAAATACGAGCCGAAGATTGTTCTTCTCTCCTCAAACTCAAAAGGACAAAATTACCAGCGAGACCAAGCTCATCACAGAGATGTCGTCTGCCAAGGAGCGGCTACGGGAGTACGAGTCCAAGACCGAGGACCTGGACCGGAAGTGCAAGCAGCAGCAGGACCAGATCTATGAGCTGAGGGAAGAACTCATGGCTGCACAGGCAGAGACCAAGATGCAGGCCACCAGAACAGAAGGTGAGAAAGTGTTAATTATTAATTCCTCTTCTTACTTATCTGTCTCCTCCTGTTCTAATCCTTGTTGTCCTTTTTAGTCTTTTCCCCCTTTATTAACTGGGGAAAAGCTATTAGCTGTACAGGCCGAGACCAAGATGCGGGCTACTTGAACAGAAGGTGAGTTTTTTTTTATTCACTTCCTCTTCTTTCTCCAACTGTCTCATCCTCCTCTACTTCTCCTTATTGTTCTTTTTATTGCCTTTTCTCTTCATTAACTGAGGAAGAACTTGTAGCTGTACAGGCAGAGACCAAGATGCAGGCCTCCAGAACGGAAGGTGAGAAGGTGTTTTTTAATAAAATGTCCACTTTTTACTCTTTTCTGTTTCATCCTCCTCTACTTCTTTTTCTTGACCTTCTTTTAAGTGTGTTTTTTCCGCCATTAACTGAGGAAGAACTAGTAGCTGTACACAGTACAGCTGAAACCAAGATACAGGCCACAATAACAGAAGGTGATTTCTTCTTTATACTCTGAAATCTGTCTCTTGTCTTCTCCTCTTCTATTCTATGTTGTCCTTTATTATCTGGAGAAGAGCTATAAGCTGTACAGGCCAAGACCAAGATGCAGGCCACTAGAACATATGATAAAGTTCACTTCCTTTTCTTTCTCTATCTGTCTCCCTTCTCTCCACTTCCAAGACATATTTCTCCTGATATTCCTATTTTCCTATATTCATTATATTATTCATGCTCCTTTTTTCTCCATATCTCATGCCTCCTCCTCCTCCCTTATATAGTCGAATTGCTGTAGTTATTAAATGGGGCCTTCCCATTGAAACTAAATCTGCAATTAATTCTGATTTTTTGTTGTTGTGCAGAGTTGCTGCAGATGGAGCGAATAAAACACCGGGATGAAGTGGGCGACATCGACCGACGTCACCGGTCGGAGCTGCAGCATCTCCGCCAGGGGTACGAGGAGAGTGAGAGGGCGTACAAGGACCGCATCGATCGCCTGGAGGACCATCGGAGGGGGATCGAGGAGGAACTGAGCCGAGTGAAGGCACAGCAGCTCACCGAGAGACTCAACCTGGAGGAACAGATCCTGGCAACCAGGAAACAAGTCAAGGATGAGGAGGTGAAGCAAGTCTTAGTATTAGAATAATGCCAATAAATGATGGTGATGATACACTACACGAACCTGGGATCCCAGGCCACTAACAAGAACAAATCTTTTATTTTGCATAGAAGTGAAATATTTTTGCCTTTTCACAGCAAATAAATGACTAAGAACCAAAGTCGTATCTATCTTAACTACTAGTGTAATTATGTGTGTAAATACAATCATTTGTAAATGGCTGGTAAATTTTCTAGTTTTTAACTTCAAATAAGATTAACCAAACCATATATACATACCAGTAATAAGCATGATTAGTAGGAGATGGGTGCAGATAACCCATCTAAATTTGTTCACTACCCCTTCTTCTTTACAAACAAATTAAAGAATGTGACAATTGAATGTAATGAAGGTTGTTTGCGGCTTGAAATTTCGATATGCAGTATACTATGTATTTCCCAACCTATTCTCACTGAGTTTTTGCATCAACGACATATTTATTATAATCTCTATTTCCCTTCGTATTTTCAAACGTTAGCACCAGAGAAGCAAGCTGCTGGAGGATAAGATCAGGGTGCTACAGAATGCCAAGGATGACATACATCAGCATGCCAACAACCAGGGTCAGCTGGTCGCAGAACTACAGGCCAAGAACAACAACTTGACGCTGGAAGTGGAGTCCCTCAAGAGACACCTGCAAGAAATGACACAGGTAAATATCTATCTAGCCTATGTCTCTCCACTGCAGAAGGAAGGCCTCTTCATCACCATTCCATCTTCTTCTTTCTTGTGTTAGCGAGGGGCGAGGCAAGATGGGGGGGGGGGGGGGGGGGGGTGGGGGTAAATAGTACAGTGGAACCTAGTTTTAATATAAAGAGTTCTGATATAACAGAGTTTCTGAAATAACAGAGTTTCTGAAATGCACATGCAGTCAAACCTTCTCTAGCAACCACCTGTATTACAAAGAACACTAATCTCTTCTCTCTGGGAAGCATTCTGCTTGTAAAGGGGACCTGTTTATAATGAATAAAGTCCATTCACTTGGGACAGATTTGACTTTATATGAACCTTTCTTTACCCTTACCCCCAACTAGGAACTAGAATAGCTACCCCTTTTACAGAGTTTCTTAAATAAATACTAAAGTCAAATCTGCTCTCGTGACCTGTATATAAAGACCACCAATATTGAATCTCTGGGCAACATTTTGCTTGTAAAGAGTCCTGTAAATAAATATAGTCCATTCAGGTTTGTCTTTTTATGAACCCTTCTTTACCCTTACCCCAACCAGGAACTGGCTAACAAGAACAATGAGAAGATGTCTGCTGTGCAGCAGGCCCAGCTAGCCCACCAGAAGGAGCTGCAGCGAATGGAGACCAGGTGCTCACAGTACCAGGAACTCAGGAATCAGTGTGATGATCTAGAGACCAGACTAGCAGGTAGGGAAATAGTAATATATTTTTGATTTTCGTAGAAAAATGGAAGAATTCTAACCAGTAAAACAAATTATCTCCCTTATCATGGATATATGTATAATTGAATGGAAAAGCATTCCAAAAACCTTTTTATTTGTGGTCAAAATCAATGATCAGGTTATAAAATCTGACTTAAATTTTCACCTTTTTGACTAGGCTGAACAGTATTATTTTTCTATGAAACTACCACACATCATTCAGAAGAATCTTACAATAATAAATTAATAATGGTATATGATTTAAATCTCAATTATCACTTTTTGAAATATTGTATAAAGTTAATGGATGACTTTAAGCATTTCCTCGTTGGTGTAGTAATTCTCATTCATGGTACCCATGCTAAATGTTGATGCCAATTAAATCTCCTGACTTTCAGATGCGACGAGGAGGCATCGCTCCGAGATGGCCAGCAAGCAGGGAGAGGTGGATGCCCTACATGAAGCGCTCCGAGCCAGAGACATTGACTTGGTGCGCATCCAGGAGGAGGAGAATCAGAGGACAAACGCCCTGCAATCGGCCCTCACTAGCTATCTCAGTGCCCCTCGTTCACCAGCTGTTACACCAAGAAGATAGTGTTGAGAATGTTGTTCAGAGCTTATCTAATGCATTACACGAACAGCTTCGAGCTAGAGACATTGACTTGGTGTGCATCCAGGAGGAGAATCAGAGGGCAAACGCCCTGCAGTCTGCCCTGTCTAGTTATCTCAGTGTCCCTCGCTCCCCAGCTGTCACACCAAGAAGATAGTGTTGAGAATGTTGTTCAGAGCCTTTCTAATGCATTACACGAACAGCTTCGAGCTAGAGACATTGACTTGGTGCGCATCCAGGAGGAGGAGAATCAAAGGACAAACGCCCTGCAATCGGCCCTCACTAGCTATCTCAGTGCCCCTCGTTCACCAGCTGTTACACCAAGAAGATAGTGTTGAGAATGTTGTTCAGAGCTTATCTAATGCATTACACGAACAGCTTCGAGCTAGAGATATTGACTTGGTGTGCATCCAGGAGGAGAATCAGAGGGCAAACGCCCTGCAGTCTGCCCTGTCTAGCTATCTCAGTGCCCCTCGTTCACCAGCTGTCACACCAAGAAGATAATGAACTTCTAAGACTGTTGTTTAGAACTTCTTAAATGGCTTCATAACAGGTTTGAGCCAGAGACATTGACTTGGTTCGCATCCAAGTGGAAGAGAATCAGAGGGCAAACGCCCTGCAGTCTGCCCTGTCTAGTTATCTCAGTGCCCCTCGATCACCAGCTGTTACGCCAAGAAGATTTAGAACTTCTTAAATGGCTTCATAAAAGGTTTGAGCCAGAAAACATTGACTTGGTTTGCATCCAAGAGGAAGAGAATCAGAGGTCAAATGCCCTGTCTAGTTATCTCAGTGCCCCTCGATCACCAGCTGTCACGCCAAGAAGATAGCAGTACCGTATTTGTCGGTGTATTAACCGCACCTTTTTTCTCAAAAAAAAGCTCCAAAAAGGGGGGAGCGGTTAATACACGGAGATAGGAAAATTGTACACGCAAATTGCCTAGCCAGCGCCGGGCCCTAATACGATGCGGTTAATACACGGAGATAAGATTCAGAAGTGACCAAAGTCCACCTCAGCAAGGCATTCATACTCATACGATGCACGGAAAATACAAGCATATTCCCCCCAAAACAAGTCATGCAGTGTCTTTTATGTTTCTCTTTTACCTCTTCCTAAATATTGCTCGTTGTTGCTGCGAAAGCAGCTTTGAAGATTCACGATCATTGCTTCGATCTTAGTACGAATCCTAACATGCACCCGGCCGCGCATGCAGCGCAGGCGGGGATTCTCTTTAATTTCCCGACCCCCGGCCGGCCGCCGATGCTCCAATACAGCCCGCCATATCACTCATATACTTTGCGTGCAGGTTATCGGGTCTATTTTGTTACGCGAGATCCATCCGCCGGGGATTTCCCCAATTCCCGGCGGATGGATCTCGCGTAACAAAATAGACCCATAACCTTCACGCAAAGTGTATGAGTGATATGGCGGGCTATCGGAGCATTTGTTTAGTACCGGGCGGACTGGATGTCAACGTTTGAGAATCGTTTCATCCATGTCGACGATCGACGACGATCGTATGCCGTATTACTCGCTATTATTACTTACTATTTCTGAAACAGTTTTCAAGAGTAGATTCAACATAATTTGAACTAGAAAGAAGGAATAACATTAAGGTACATTTTTTTAAAAATCTCCGTTCTGATTGTTTTATTGGTGAAATCTTCGTTTTGTTGTCTAACGTTTTATGTAGTCCCATGTGTAGTGATCCGTGTGGCAAATTCAACAGAAGTTATAGATTCTTCTGCTGTGAAGAAGGCCTGATAATTTTCTTTATTTACTTCGGAGACTTCAGTAAATAAAACAAAATTCATATGCAAAAATTCTCTGATAGATAAGCTATTTTTGGTACCTTTCCTAAGAAAATGCTGACCATCTAAAGACTAAAAATCAAGAATTATACTATCAAATTTTTTTTTTTTTCATGGAAAAACGGCCAAAGTTGGGGGTGCGGTTAATACATCAGAGCGGTTAATACACCGACAAATACGGTATTGTAAATGTAGCTCAGAGCTTATCAGACATTGCCTCCGAGAGAGTGCCCTTTGTCAATCAGTCCCGTCTTTCTCTCTCATTGCCCCTAGATCAGTGGCTGTCTTACCAAGAAATTAGTCTTCCCGACAATGTGCTTCGGAGATTATTTAGGTAGTTTGGTTTCATAAGTCAGATGCGCATTGCTATCTTGCTAACACCTTGTGCACGGTGCGAAAAACATATTTGGCTCCGTGTTATGAGGCATGCTAAAATTAGCCTAGTTTAAGTTCATGAACTGTGGTGTAGCATTTAAAACAGTGCCATCTAGATCGCCATGCACAACAATTTTGGACATATTAATGATCTACTGTAAGCAAGAGTGTCTTGATTTATCTTAAACTAGAGAGAATGA
The DNA here is from genome assembly GCA_037951105.1 of Echinarachnius parma. Lineage (NCBI taxonomy): Eukaryota > Metazoa > Echinodermata > Echinoidea > Clypeasteroida > Echinarachniidae > Echinarachnius > Echinarachnius parma. The sequence continues at coordinate 76,721 of JBAMJV010008006.1, read as the reverse complement.
GAGAATCCTGTCCAGGTATTTCAATGCCCCTCCCTCACAGAGAGGGTTGAATTCTTTTTAACTTTTACACACCGTTTGTACTGAAATAGTTTTATGAATGAATGTATTGCATTTTTGTACAGTTTTCCAGTGAATTTCATAATGTATGTATGACTGTATTAGTACCTATAATTTATTCCATTAGAGTACACATTTCCATTGTTTTAAAAAAAGTACTATTTAGCTGGAAAATTAATTGTAATTCACAGGATTACAATTATTGGTGAAGTTTTCTGATGAACTATGTGTATTCAGAGGATGTTCAGGTATGTGCAATGCTCGAAAATTAAATCAGAATTAATCAGGCAAGTAAAATCAAGGCGTGGCAGGTTTTGGTGGCCCGAAACTGGTACTGGCCTACTGGGTGGCCCCAATCACAAACAAATAGTATAAAACACCATCAAAATGGTTGACCTGGGTCCCGTTTCATAAAATTTTGTCAATTGTTGTAAATCATTGTAACTGGTAGGCAAACAGCCAATCAGCATGGAGCATTTGAACCTGTTACAATAATTGGAAACCTACAATTGCAAAATTTTGTATGAAACAGGGCCCTGGTTGTGCAAGAAAAATGTTACTTTAATGACCTTTTTTAGGTGCCCCAAGTTCATTTTTGGTGGCTTTGGGCCATCATTAGGTAGTGCCCTGGGTATGTGTATACATGCAGTGCTAAACATTAGCACAGGCCCACCAGCTAGGGGCCAGTACAAATGAATTAATGCTAAATTTCTACTGGCTTGAATTGGCAATCAAATATAACATAATTTGATATGTATTTCTTTGTTTGGGGCCATATATGGTAGAGAACTTATGAATCATTATTATTTAAACAAACCTTGAGTAAAGACTCAACACCTTGATGTGTACTACGTATTGCCCGCTAGTATTACTAATAATAGTTAAATATTCATTTTGTACATTTTGTATATAATAATGTATTAAATATTTTGCAGCTATGATATGTAGACATGTAGTTCATCTTCAAATTTATTCATTTTGTTTTGCTCAACTTTGTTTCTTTCATTCAAGATTTGGTCATTTTGCCTCTAATGAAGATTCTTCTAGGCTTGTTTTTAAAAACTCGGGCCATCTATTGACTCAAGGTTTTGGTAGGTGTTGGGTATAGACCGGCAGCCCAGAGGGGTTTGGTGCATCGAAAAGCGTGCACATGAACACATTAAAAGGGGAATGTAGCAAATCCAAATACGAGTCTGGCGGGGTCTACCAGGGGCTGTGCGCCTCCAAAATATACCCCTCAAAATGCAAACAATGCTTCTATTGTGTGCGAATGTAAGTGTTATTCATCGCCGCCTGCAGGGTTAGCGAATCGCAAACAAGAGAATGCCCGGTGTAAAGATCACATGCATTGAGCTCTACTCTTGCTTTTTCGGAAAAGTTAAATTTGGCTGTTTTGAAGGACGAAATACAGGTTTAACACATTCAAATCACCACCCCAAACCTCTTGCAAGGTAAAAAGTATGTCTGGCTGCCGGTCTAGTAGGGGGTGTGTGTATGTTTGTGTGACGTGCATTTTCATATGCATCTAAAGTAGAAACAGATACAATATACATGTGATTGAAAAAGAGCAAAGAAAATGGGATTCCAACGGGATTCGAACCCGAGACCTCCGGATTGCTAGACCGGTGCTCTTACCGACTGAGCTATAGAAAACCCTAGTATGGCGTTCATCCCTGAAACCCCTTAATTTTCATTGCTCGTGTGGTCAGAAGCTATTATAAACCCGCCATAAAACCCTATCAGCAATGAAAATTAAGGGGTTTCAGGGATGAACGCCGTAGTAGGGTTTTCTATAGCTCAGTCGGTAAGAGCACCGGTCTAGCAATCCGGAGGTCTCGGGTTCGAATCCCGTTGGAATCCCATTTTCTTTGCTCTTTTTCAATCATATTATATATTTCTGGTCAGTTTCTCTATATGTTTGAAACAATATACATGTGTAACAAATGTGTCCACACCAAACACACATATTCACACATACATACATACATGTTTTTGGCTATCAAACGATAACCCTAGAAAAACACACACAACCTAGGACATCTTTTTGTTTGTGTATGTATATTAACGGATGACAATTGTCTGAAAATAAAGTCATGAAGTGATGACACACACCAGTGAAACAAATATGCGGAGGCTTAGGGCAAATTCGCCCCCGAAATGCCCCAAAGAGCCCCCATAAATTTGCATAGCCTCTGACAGACACACAACCAATGACTGTTTGTTGTTCAACATGACCTTATCGGTTTTGTGTGTATCATCACTCGAGTGTTTTCAGACATTTGTCATCAGTTCTCAAATGCACACAAACAAACGCAAACACACACAAACATGCAGATATATACATTTATTCACAAACTCTATACAGACAAATGAAAAAGGTCTTTATCATGGATATAATTTAATTTCTTTATTCAATCAAAATATACAAATTATGTAGATGAGTTGAATGTACATAATGATCATACATGCCCATATTCCACACACATCATATTTGTAAGGGGGACCAGCCCCCAACAAATTTGTTGAATCAAGAATTCCAATATAGGGGTGGGCAGTTGTTTTCATGACATAAGCTAGGGTGACAAATTTTCTGCTATTCATTTCTTATAAACCAACAAAGATCTATCACCTCGAAAAAAAACCCTCACACTAACCCACATTTGAATTTCCCCAAATCTAACTTTAAATTTTTGTTTCACAAAGAATGATAACATTGAGATTTAACACCCAGGACATTTGTGGGTGGAGCATTATAATGTTACAAGGTAGCCAGGGCCCCTCGTCAACCAGGGGGTGAGGGGAAAAGATCCCCCATTCACAAGTTACAAGGATAAAGGCGCCGTCAAACCAAACCCGACATGACACGACATTACGACACGACACGACAAGCCTCACGACACTCAGAAATGTCGTGTTGCCATGCATCGTCATTCAAGATGGCGGACCCAGACAAAGATGACATTGCAGTTATCGCCTGCATCTATTTGTTAACAAAAAGGAAAAGGAGAGAATGGGTCCATGAGGTCAACCAAAAAAGACAATCGCTAGGGGAGTTTTCACATCTCATTGAAGAATTGAAGAGTCACAAGGATAGGTTCTTCGGCTATTTTAGGATGGGCGTCGCCCAGTTTCAAGAGCTTCTGGATCTCATCAGCGCACGGATCCGGAAACAAACGACCAACTACCGCACCCCCATATCCCCCCAAGAGAGACTAACCATGTGCTTAAGGTACGTTTTTCTTTCCAAATCAATCTAAATAATATTAATATAATTATGTTCTTGTTTATGTTTGTTTATTTTCCCATTGGACTTGGTTGGAGTCATTCATCTTTTCAAGATATAGATAACTTGTTTAGGTGGCCCTCAAGGATATCATATGTCCTACTGGACGTCCAAAAGTAGGAGATACTATCATCATGACATGCCATTTCTATGACAAATTTGTCATCGAGGACAAATATCCATTTCACAAAGGACTTGTCGCTACGACAAATTTTGGAAATGACTGCACACATGATGTTGCTAGTGCGCTGAAAGGCTCTCAGGGCTCTAGGGCGAGAACAAGTATTTCGAGATAGACTGCATCCTCTGGATGAATATAACGACAGAGAAATGTTCAAAAAGTATCGCTTCACGAGAGAAGGAGTTATTCACATCATAGAACTGTTGGAAGGAGAGCTGCAGCACGTAACAATGCGAAGCAATGCTTCAGAAATATCCATCTCTGAGACCTGTCATCTCAAGGGCATTGAGCATATTCACAGGACCAAGGATTGAGCAGTCATTTACAAAACCACAAACAGGCTCAACATAGACACCTTTAATGCTATCCAGACTGTTAAATTTGATTTACTCTCCACCAACAAATCAACCCTCCAGATCGAGGTATCACAGGAAGGACAAACTGACTTCTCTGGTTGATCAGTCAGTAGTTTATCATGTTCGTACTGCATACAGCCAGCAGAAAAGAAAGCAAGCTCAACGAGGTTCAACCTCAGGAGCTCCAGCCTCACAAAAACCCAAGCCTACTCCAAAGACAAGAGTGACAGTCCATGAACTGGCAAAGAAGGCAAAGGAGTGCATCTATGTGCAAAGCAAAGGAAACAAGTCAAACGTTAGAGTGAGTACAGTGAAAGGTTAAATTTGTAATTGTCAGCTGATCTGCTCTGCTGATCACAAGATCATCAATGTCAACATCAGGTGGCTGGGCAGCATGCACGATGCCTGCATTCTTGCTAGGAGCAAGATAACAAGGAAGTTTGAGGCAGGGATATACAAGGGAGTTCTCCTGGGAGACTCGGGGTATGGCTTGAAGCCATGGCTGATCACGCCGATCCTAAATCCAAGGATAGAGGCGGAGCGCAATTTCAATGAGTGAGCAGTCCTAAATCAAACCGCTCTATAACAGACATGCACACAAGGTGGCCAGGAAGCATGCATGATTCACGCATTCTTGCACGGAGCAAGATCACAAGGAAGTACGAAGCAGGGCAGTACAAAGGTGTTCTCCTGGGTGGTCCAGGATAAGGCCTGAAGCCGTGGCTTATAACACCTATCATCAATCCAAGGATAGAGGCAGAGAAACATTTAAATGTTTAAATGCAGGGAGTGATGAATGGCAGAAGGCCACAATAAATCGATGACTCGACGAACGCTCATATGAAATTGAGACAGAAGGAGGACTTAACTTCGACGGAATCGAGTCGATATGAAGATCACTAACGAAATCTCTGGTAGACCCAGTGTCCCTCAGACACCTCCAGAAGAAACACACGTTGAAATGAGAAGTGACATGCAGTTGAGATGAGACATGAGATAAGACAAAACAAGACAATTAAGAACAAAATGACAAGCAAACGACCAGACAAGACACACAGAACAAAAATGACAAGCAAACGAACAGACCTGACGTACAGATCAAAACACAATCGGGAAGAGAAGTTCACAAACCAGTATAAACATTTCCTGAATGCCTCAGAACCTGGAACATCAAGAATGATACGAACTGTCTGCAAGGCAGTGGCACATGGTGGAGACGAGAAGTCTGGTTTCCACGGAAACTTCCTGGAGTACATCAGGCCATGGTTGAAGGAACACGGATTCAGGACACTCCCAATAGAGCAGTTTCGCGGAAACAGATTCAATATGTTGCCAGTGTTTTTTTTCTGCATGAAGAACTTGTCAACTTTTTTTGCAGCAGTGGTGACAACAAGTTACTGAAGGCAGTATTGCATGACATGCAAATCCCAGAGTACCTTGCTGGGGGGGCATTCTGAAAATCCTAGGGAGTTACGTGTCGTAACTTGAAAAGATAAGACGGCGCTATGACACGTAACTATTTGTATTCTGAAAGCAGACTTAAGACCGTCTTAAGTCCATATCATGCATATTAATGAGCGTACAAGAAACGCGCATATCATAACGCGCAACCAATGACAAACTTTGTTTTATAACCAAATCCTGCATAAATGCATATCAATGAATCACACATCGTGCAGAGACGTAGACCCATGCATGCACGTGCACGTGCGTGATTGCATTTGCAAATCAATCTCATAAACGTTGTGCATTCTTTGTAGTTTTGTACAAGGAAGTCGCAGTATTTTGATGAGTTAACAAAATAACGAAGACCTAAATTGATAGCTTTATGAACTCTGTTTATAATGAAAATTAATTGTATTCGTCTTTATACATTTTTTCATATATATATATAAATTTCATTTCATTTCAAATTTCATTTAATTTCAAACCAATTTTGTCGGGTCATGCAGTCGATCGACTCGGGATTCCTACGTCCCTGGCAGTATCAGTATTTGGTAGGCCTACAACTGGATTTATTATATATTTATTTGTTTATTTATGTATTTCCTCTCGTACTCATAGGGTTGATTGCCTCATTGGTTTTATTTTATTAAAATTAACTTAATGTCTGAATTGTTCAGTTTACCATTCATAACAAATACACTAACATAATGATATCCAGCGTTCAAAATTGAAATAATATACTGTCACTGTTGAATGACACTGAACAAATCAAATAATACTTGTTGGAGACACTCAAACTACACTTTTGTCTTTGATACATCTCATAAACTCATTTGGCTGTCGTAAATGGCCGACACAGTACTTACACTAACCAATTATTTTATGTATCACTTTTGAATAATGAATGTAATTAATGTAATTTACAAAGGTAAACCAAATAATGTCTTTCTCTTGCACAGTAAACAATTAATTTTGTTTTGTTTCCGTGAAGGCCTATCAGCAATAACATTAACAAGTATGAACATTTTGCAGTCTTTTGGTTGAGTGACAAAGATCGAAGAGGCCAATTAGCGCATGAAAGATAACCACGATAACTTTCAAGCGTACTTTTTCAGTCAACGCGCTCAATCTTTGTTATCACGCGCAACTACTCGCAATAAATGTATGTTCTTATTTGGTTACACTTTCGGACGCTCATTGCAGTTTGATAATGTCTTGTTCATGTCATATTGCTATCGTAAATCGTGCGAGTGCATAGTTAAGACCGAGTTAGGACACCTCGGAGGCAGACTTAAGTTTTATCCTAAGTTGTGGCTTTCAGAATACAAATTAGCTCATTTGCATACGTGTCGTAACTTTTTAGCTCATTTGCGTACGTGTCTTAACTTTTTAGCTCATTTGCATACGTGTCGTAACTTTAGGATGTCCTAAGTTAGGACATGTCCTAAGTCCTGTTTTCAGAATACAAATATAGTTACGACTTGTAACTTAGGACAAAATCCATGACTTAGGACATGTCTTATCTTTTCAGAATGCCCCCCCTGGTTGTAAAGCGCTAGCTAGGCTTGTTTGCTACTTGGTTACCATGCCAATATGGAACTAAATTGAAGATGAAGGGATCATGTTCTAGACAGTAAGATTCAGAGATTATGTCTCGAAATGAAATGTGTGTGCCAATATGGGTACCCTTTGGGAGACGATAAGCACCATTTTAGAACCCTTTTTTTCTTAGAGTGTGTATATAATTAATGGAAATGATTAAATTTGTCCAATCTCTTCTATCAAAATCTGTATTATCTCTGTATAAGATTGTCGCCATGCCTCGACACAAATTTAAGACATGGAGCCAAGAGGACATGGTTGATGCTATGAGCAGAGTTCAGCTGAAGGAGCTTTACGTACGTGCGGCGGCGAAGACATATGACGTCCCTAGGTCCACGTTACAGGATAAGCTCAATGGTGCTTCGCCGGTTGAGTCTCGGCAAGGGAATAGAGCTCATATGGACATGTAAATGAGTTTATCATATGTACTTGAGATTGGACTCACATTTTGCATTCAGTTTCATGCAAAAATAATTTTTTAATGTCTGAAAGTCAGACCACATATTTTTTGTTGTTGAAAAAGAAAAAAAGATAGAAAGGAAAATGTGACATAAATAATTTTGAATTTGAGAGATAAACAAAATAAAAATTTCTACAAGCCAAATATTATATTGCTAAAAGAGTCATTTAGTAGAATATGACATACATTAAGAATTTATTGAAGCCATCATCGAGTGACGTGCCTCGATATGCGATCCACAACTTGTCTTGACATTGATCTTCGTTTAATTTATATTGGAAGCTAAGCAGAACTACCGTATCAGCAAAAACATCTCCATATATCCCTGGACAAAAGTCTGTAAAACATGGAGATTCGCAGAGATGAGCAACAGTCAGGCAAACCAAATGCAAACCAGGTCCACAGGACTTCAAAGCAGAAAACTGAATGGATTTGAGAAAATGACCCAGAAGGACTACAAGCAAGATACATCAATGATGTCATCGGCAGGGGAGTATTTGCCACCAAACAGTTTGAAAAGGGGAATTTCATTCTTGAATATAGCAGTTAGCAGTGGTGAAGGGTGGACGCGTTTTTGCGGGGCTCCTGAAATCGGCTTTTTAATCTTACTCATAGGAGGACTTACACATTGAAATTAGTATTGGAGGATCGGCATTGACGCTCGGAACCTGAATATTAGCGTGACATTTTGTTTTACTCATTCATTTTTAAAATATTAGTGATTTTGCACAAAAAAACAGAAATATTCTCTTGAAAAATTTGATTGACAACATTTGTTTTTCTTTAATCGCGCTGTTTTGACTTGTTTTGACAACGCCTGCGTTTGTTGTGCGCTTTTCTTCATTCTGCGCCTGGAGGTAACACCTGCGCTCATCAAACCAAGACCGACGCAGATCACACCCATTGTGACGTCATACTTTTTAAAGGAATCATCATCATCATCTCATGAATTAAAGGAACTTTACCAACCCGACGAAAATCTTCATGTAGCTATTTACTCAGCCAGCCTCCATCCATCTGTTATCTTGTTCATCAACGACAATGGCATCATTGAGATATACATCGATCATCTTTACTGTCCTTGTCATAACTCTCAGCATCCGCCCTACTTCAGCTTCTGGAAGAAGTCCGGCACCAAGTATAAAGAACTTTCCAATTTTATTTTCCAAAGTGCGTGACTGTGCAATCGATGTGCGATGTGTCTGTGTTTATGCTTTATCCATTAGAAGTGTATCATCGAAATCAGCTAATTTATATAATGATAGACACAATATGGTGGAAGTCATTTTAAAACTGGATAAAGCTAAATTTACATCATGCATCCTCCTTCTTGCATTGTCACTTTCGAATGATATTGAACTTAATCCTGGTCCAGTGAAGATTCTGTGTGGACTTTGTAAAAAATCAGTGCGATCAAATCAAAAGAGTATATGTTGTGATACATGTGACCAATGGTATCACAAAAAATGCCTCAATATGAATTCTGCAATATATGAAAGTCTTAAAGCATCCACTGTGAGCTGGATATGTCTTTCCTGTGGATTACCGAACTTCGCCTCTTCATTGTTTGATTCGTATAACTCGTCTATTACATGTACAAACAGCTTCTCCTCACTTGCCTACATGGATGATCCCCCTGCATCGTTTATGCCGCTTGCCGCATCATCCCCGAGGACCAAGAAAAGAAAACCTGAACGCAAGAATAAAGTCAAGCATGGCCATGGTGAAGAGGCTACAAACGTAAAAAAGCCCAGGGACAAACCATTGAAAATATTAAATATCAATTTTCAAAGTATATGTAACAAGAAAGCTCAATTTCAGGCCCTGCTTGAAACAGAGAAGCCAGATATTGTAGGGACCGAGACATGGCTAAATACCTCAATATTCACAACTGAGATTATCCCACCACATTACCAAGTTTTTCTCAACGATCGACTGTCTACTGGAGGAGGTGTTCTAATTGCAACACGAGTCGACTTAATATCCAGAGAGGAAAAGCCGCACCAACTACAAAAGGACACATCTGAAATGCTGTGGACCAGTCTACACGTCAAAGGCCGTCCAACATTATATATTGGTGCTTTTTACAGTAAACATAATGGAACAATCGCTCTTGACGAACATCAACTTACGGATCTTCAGCAAGCTTTATTAAAATTACCAGTCAATAGCTAATTTTTTCTAGCTGGAGACTTTAATCTACCTGACATTGACTGGACAAGGAACACATTTGTCACTGGAGGGAGGTACCCTGCCATGAGTACGCACATGATCAACATTGCCGAAGAATTCAACCTCCATCAAGTTGTGACACAACCCACATGAAACAACAGCATCTTGGATCTTGTATTTACAAATGTTCCACTTCTAGTCCAGAATATATGTATACTTCCAGGGATCTGACCACGACGTTGTCTCAGTAGAATTCTTACATTCTTCTTACCATGCACCATGCAAGGAGGCCATTGCAGAGTGTATCCCTTCAATCTTAAAACCTCTGGGCCCCATGTACTCAGGCACTTACATCTGTATATCTATCCAATAGACTCGAAGGAGAAGATCTCCCACCATGCATGCAAGCTGATCTTAAAGTATCTACGCAAAGAATATTACAATGTTGGAAATTATTAATAATAAGAGAACTATGGGCTTAAATATTATTATTATATAAGTTATAAGTCCCATGTGCTTCAGAGATCAACCTGAACAATCAATTAGAAAACCCAACTCAGGATCGATACTAAACGATACTAAATGCTCTTCGGACCAAAAATACAGGATCGTTCTAGTGACGTAGATGTATAGTCAGATCAAGTGTTAGCAGACGATGTCTCATTGCAAATGTACATGTCAGAAGTGCACTCATTTTGTCCTTTCAATGTTTATTGTTACCACAAGTACACATTTGTTTTATGACATTTTGAAGAAAATGCAACTCCGACCATGAATATATTATTGATTCCCGTAGAAACGGCTATGGCAAGGATACAAAATTAAATGAAATAAGTTATTTACACTGTCCCATTTTACACACTTGACGCCCATGTCGAACTTTAGAATGAAAAGCTGTACAAATTGCACACAATACAGCGACCTAGCAGCACAATACACCTTTTCAATGAAAATTCAACATAAGCTACGATTGCTCAGAGGCATCCCTGTGTACAGTAATAAGTTACTGAATGGGGACCGTCCCATTGTATTTACTTCACAGGCATGCCGAACTCTAAACAGTCTTTTGTTGACTGTTTATTGAAATAGCTTCTATTATGCTGCTACGTCGGTGTTTTGTATGCAATTCTTGTAGGCTGCACGCTCAAGTTGGACATGTATGAACGTCAAATGGGACAGTTTTTCATTAAATTTGTAACCTTTCCAAAGCTGTTTTCTAGACATTTGATGGATGATTTATTCGCAATGAGCTATATTGGCAAAAGAATATAATTTTGAATGCGTATATCCATTTAATCTGTCTTTTCATTAGCATTTTTCATTTTTATTTTGTATACTTTCTGAATTCATAATGTATGTTTATCTTTCAGGATAGGCAACTACTCCCTCAGCTGCCAACTGATCTGCTCTGCGGATCACAAGATCATCAATGTGTATACAAGGTGGCCGGGGCAGCATGCATGATGCCCGCATTCTTGCGAGGAGCAAGATCACCAGGAAGTTTGAGGCAGGGAGATACAAGGGAGTTCTCCTGGGAGACTCAGGGTATGACTTGAAGCCATGGCTGATCACGCCCATCCTAGATCCAAGGACAGAGGCGGAGCGAAGTTTCAATGAGTAAGAAAACCTTTATCATTCAGCCACTGTAATGCATGCTTTTGATAGAGTTAAGGCGCCGTCAAACCAAGTCCGACACGACACCACGACACGACAAAACGACATGCCTCATGACACAAAAAAAAATCGATAATGTGCAAACTCTATTGACCTGTCACACCGGACACGACTTCCTGTCGTGTGTGGCGTGCCCGTGTCGTGATGGGATTTTTTTTGTCGTACCACCGAATCGCTTCAAGAGCGATTTTTCCAGCACGACACTTTGGACTTTTGACCAATCACAATCAAGAAAATTTGTAGCGATTTGTAGAGATCGATTACAAACGTTGACCTTATCGATGCTACCGCGGTGATTTGTCTATGGAATTTACGTGTTGAAGCAAAATCGCAAACTTCACCCGAGACTTTCAAGAAATCAGCCACTGTAATGAATAGAGTTACACTGTTTAAGTGACAATAAGTCCCCTGTACTACTGTTACACTACATCTTTTAAATCGTTTCCTAGACATTTGATGGACGATTTACTCGCAATGAGCTATATTGGCAAAAGAAGATAATGTTTAATGTAATATATTCACATGTGTGTTGTTATGAATCATTTTCGTGTTATTTTGTATGCTTTCTGACTTCATACACATTTATCATACAGGAACGGAATCTACTCGCTGAACTGCCAGCTCATATGTTCGGCCGACCACAAGATCACCAACGACTTCATTAGATGGCCAGGAAGCATGCATGATGCCCGCATTCTTGCGAGCAGCAAGATCACCTGCAAATACAAAGCAGGCTGCACTCTCAAGAGGATTATCAGCTTCAGTCACTCCCAGAGATGCCAACCTTCACAAACGAAAAAAAGTATTCTGAGAGGTAAAAAACAGTATTTTGAACCAAAAAAAAGTATTTTCAGAGCTGCCAACCTTTAGAGGCAAAAAAACATATTTTTTCGCGAAGCCAATTCGCGCAGCGAAAATACCCTATACGCGCGCGTTAATATAAAAGTTGGTTCGGTCGATCACACCAGCATTTGTATGAGTTTGTTCGGTTTATTTGTGTTTTATTTAAAATATGTATCTGGAGTAATAGTTTATCAAGGTTCAACGTTTTCCGATCGCTTCTATAGGGAGTACCAAAAAAAAAAAAAAAAAAATCTTTTTTTTCTTCTTTTTCTTCCAACAAAACGTATTTTATTAGGGGAAAACGTACTGCCGTATTTTGCGTGAAAAAACGTAACAAATACGGCAAAAACGGAACGGTTGGCATCTCTGCACTCCCATTTCTGGGGCTGAGCCAGTGACTGATTTTATAGTAGTTCTCATGTACAAGTATTAGCATTATGTTATAACGCAGGAATTAGCGTGCATGTAAATTCATTCAGTGACCGAATGTAATGTCAGTCAGAAAAAATTAGAAAATCATGTGGAGTTTTGTGTATTGAGTATTTGGTTAGAAGAAAAAAATGTCATTATGCAGTTTGGAAAAGTTAATTGAATAGGTAGAATCGCCGAGACAACAATTATTGCTTTTTTGTATGTCAATAAAAAGGGGATTCTACTTTATATTTGAAGGAAAAAACCCCGGAATCATTGTATAATCTCTGTATAAGATTGTCGCCATGCCTCGACACAAATTTAGGACATGGAGCCAAGAGGACATGGTTGATGCTATGAGGAGAGTTCAGCTGAAGGAGCTTTCCATACGTGCAGCAGCAAGGACCTATGGCATCCCTAGGTCGACACTACAGGACAAACTCAATGGCGTTTCGCCTGTTCAGTCTCGGCAAAGGCCGGATCCAATATTGGGTGTTGAGGACGAGCAAAACTGGATGCGTGGAACAAAGACATGGCACGCGTTGGGCTCTCGCAAGACAAGAAGAGCATAAGAGGTGATAAAAGAGGTCAAGACGAAGACACAAGAGTCTGAAAGAAGAGAAAAGTCTTCCAAACGAGCTAGTATGTCTCATGACCCGGATCATTCAAGGAAAACGGGCATGTACTTCATGTGCGCTGCAAGATTCAGTACACATAATGTATCTGCTGTCTCACTTGCACAGGCTGCGATGAAAGAGGAATGTAATGTAAATATTTCAAAAATATTGTTCACGTTTATATGAATTACATTGTTTGTTTTAATTTAATGTTTAGCACATGCAATTCAGCTTTTTTTTGCTGCCATACGTGTTCAAAATAAATACCATGAATAAATAAATAAATAAATAATAAGACGAAGAGACAAGTTTAGTACAATCCAGTTACTCATCCAGCTTTTCGATAAACTGAAGAGGATCCATCATCATTAGGGTTAAGCATCTGAATGTACCAGAATTTCTGCAGCAAAAGGGCGATGGAATTGCTAGCTGCATCAGAGTGGTGTAGGAATTTCCTATGAGCATCTCACCCTTATCTGCAGCAAGCTTGTGGCAGCTGTTCAGGAAAATATGGAAAGCTATATGGTTTGCAAAGCTACATGTATATGGTTCATGTAAGTAAAGGGAATATTATTCAATATTTCATTCATTCAAGCATACATACAACATTCTTCAAATGGTATTCTTCAATATGTCAATCATTAAGAGATTTAGAATGGTAAGACCTAATAAAAAATCAGTCTTAATAGCCAAGCATTGGATTGCTACAGTAAGTTCTCTATAAACATAGCACATGTTCCAGATCAGAAAAGAGGTACAGAGAGTCAATTACAGCTCGTAGTGAAAATATAAAAAAGTTCAAAGGACGACCATCAAAGATAATTTCTACACCATCACCTTCACCATTGTATATTTATAGTTATCGATATTTTGAAATTGACTGTTTCCTTTTTCTCCAATACCCATCCTTGGGTGACATGAGAAATAAATGAATTTCATTTCATTTCACCAAGATGCATCACAAGATTGAAATCTCCACCGTTTCAAGACTGATTGTTTCTTTTGTCAAAGGGAGAAAGGGGTAAAGAAACACCACAAGAAGAGCAACTCTTATACTTTTGAAATTTAAGCCATTCATAACTTTGAATATAATTTTGTATATAGTTAGAGAAGTTTCAATTATTATTATTTTTCATGATGTCCTCAGTAAATAATGAGTAACGTGTATAATAAAGATGTGAATTGTAGAAGAATTAATTTGGAAAATAAACTCAAATCAAATCAGTTATTTCACAGAACTTCAGGGGCTGAAAAAGCTACTACTTCTCAGGGCTGCAGAAGTGATGTCTGATGTTAAATCTAGAGATCGGGAGGGTGTTTCACAAAGCACTTGTCGTCACAACAAATATCCATTTCACAAAGGACTTGTCGCTACGACAAAATTGGTGTGACGACAAATTTTGGAAAACTCTGACAAATTTGTCATAGTTAGGGCTCTCAGGCGAGAACGAGTATTTAGAGATAGACTGCATCCTCTGGATGAATATAACGACGGAGAAATGTTAAAAAAGTATCGCTTCACGAGAGAAGGAGTTATTCACATCATAGAACTGTTGGAAGGAGAGCTGCAGCACGTTACAATGCGAAGCAATACTCTGCCAGCATCACTCCAAGTATTTGTTACCCAGAGATTTTATGGTACTGGGTCGGTTATAGATGCCACGTCAACGATCCATGGTATCTCCAACGCCACAACGTGCAGGACAGTGAGGAGGGTCAGCAAACTCATGTGGAAAGGAGGCAAGTTGTCAAAGTTGAGATTATAACTTCTTCAATGAAGTTGAAGATTTGCTTGAGTGTGGTGAACATCTACCAATGAATGTCCTGGAAAAGATGTACCTCAAGAAAATGCATGACAATGAGCTACCAGTTACAAGGAGAAAAATCTAAAATATGCCTGCCTGCTCATCAGTATCTTATGGTCGAGAGTCAAGCATAATTAGTTCCAAAAAGGCTAGTTCTTCTGCCTTCTGGAATGCTAGAGATGAGAAAGACCACCTTCTAGACCGATTGTTGTTTCTTTTGTCAAAGGGAGAAACAGGTGAAGAAACACCCCAAGAAGAGCAAGCCAGAGCAGTAACTGTTTCATTGCAGAACTTCAGGGGATGAAAGAGCTATTATGGACATAGTGAATAAGAGTAATGACAAAACTCTACTTCTCAGGGCTACAGAAGTGATGAAGGAGTGAGTCAGTTAACAGCCAGGCAGCTTGCGAATCTAGACATTAATGGAAACTTGTTGAAGTGCATGCTTACAGATTTATGTTGGGACAGCATGTGAGAAGGAACTACTCAAAATGAGTTCAGAATCTATTCGGTCATCTAGACATTAATGGAAACTTGTTGAAGTGCATGCTTACAGATTTATGTTGGGACAGCATGTGGGAAGGAACTACTGAAATGAGTTCAGAATCTCATTTATGAAGTGCTTATCAATCTGCTGCACAATATCTGCAAGTGAAGCTGCCTCTGAAGAATAAGCTGCTCTCACTCTTGTCAACCATTGATCCCAAGGCACAACAGGGATATGCTGCAACCTCTGTCAATGCTTGAACAAAACTCCCCAATGAAATTAAACTAAATCTCACATCATCTGAGAAGGACCAGTATGACTTGCAAGCATCTGCTCTTCAGCTGGATAAATCTTTGCCTTCAGCAGAGGAGAGGGAGTTGACAAATGGTGGGCAATGGTGGTGCTTCAGAAATATCCATCTCTGAGACCTGTCATCTCAAGGGCATTGAGCATATATTCACAGGACCAAGGATTGAGCAGTCGTTTAGCATGATGAACAATGTCATTAACAAAACCACAAACAGGCTCAACATAGACACCTTCAATGCTATCCTGACTGTTTAATTTGACTTACTCTCCACCAACCAATCAACCCTCCAGAGATATCACAGGAAGGACAAATTGACTTCTCCGGTTGATCAGTCAGTAGTTTATCATGTTCGTACTGCATACAGCCAGCAGAAAAGAGAGCAAGCTCAGCGAGGTTCAACCTCAGGAACTCCAGCCTCATACAAACCCAAGCCTACTCCAAAGACAAGTGTGACAGTCCATGAACTGGCAAAGAAGGCAAAGGAGTGCATCTATGTGCAAAGCAAAGGAAACAAGTTGAACGTTAGAGTGAGTACAGTGAAAGGTTAAGTTTTTAATTGTCAGCTGATCTGCTCTGCTCTGCCGATCCCAAGATCATCAATGTCAACATCAGGTGGCTGGGCAGCATGCACGATGCTCGCATTCTTGCGAGGAGCAAGATAACAAGGAAGTTTGAGGCAGGGATATACAAGGGAGTTCTCCTGGGAGACTCGGGGTATGGCTTGAAGCCATGGCTGATCACGCCGATCCTAAATCCAAGGATAGAGGCGGAGCGCAATTTCAATGAGTGAGCAGTCCTAAATCAAACCGCTCTATAACAAACATGCACATAAGGTGGCCAGGAAGCATGCATGATTCACGCATTCTTGCATGGAGCAAGATCACAAGGAAGTACGAAGCAGGGCAGTACAAAGGTGTTCTCCTGGGTGGTTCAGGATACGGCCTGAAGCCGTAGCTTATATTAACACCCATCATCAATCCAAGGATATAGGCAGAGAAACGTTTAAATGCAGGGAGTGATGAATGGCAGAAGGCCACGATAAATCGACGACTCGACGAACGCTCATATGAAATTGAGACAGAAGGAGGACTTAACTTCGACGGAATCGAGTCGATCTGAAGATCACTAACGAAATCCCTGGTAGACCCAGTGTCCCTCAGACACCTCCAGAAGAAACACACGTTGAAATGAGAAGTGACATGCAGTTGAGATGAGACATGAGATAAGACAAAACAAGACAATTAAGAACAAAATGACAAGCAAACGACCAGACAAGACACACAGAACAAAAATGACAAGCAAACGAACAGACCTGACATACAGATCAAAACACAATCGGGAAGAGAAGTTCACAAACCAGTATAAACATTTCCTGAATGCCTCAGAACCTGGAACATCAAGAATGATACAAACTGTCTGCAAGGCAGTGGCACATGGTGGAGACTAGAAGTCTGGTTGCCACGGAAACTTCCTGGAGTACATCAGGGTCACTATAAACCCACTGCTTGAAGTGGAGCAGTATCCCCTGCCAAAAATTCAGGACATTTTTGCCAATCTTTCCGGAGGGCAGCATTTCAGTAAAGTCGACCTCCGCCAAGCCTATCAAGCCTATCACAAGATCTTTCGAGAAGAGTATGGGGATTCTACAGGGGAGGGAATGCTGTCGAGCCTTCAGGGTTTCATAGATGACTTCAACACAAAAGCAGGGTCATCATGCATGGCGATGGACATGGTGGATGAAAAGCTGATTATGGCCATTTGCACCCCCTTGATGAAGAGAGTTCATACTGACCTACGACATGCAGGTGAGCTAGTCTTCATGGACTCTTCATCGAATATGGATCGCCATGGCTGCAGTGTCTTCATCATCCTTACACACAGCTGTGCTGGGGGTCTTCCACTGGGTGTTCTTAACACCACATCAGAGACCCAGTCCATCATCAAGGCTGCCCTTCAACTCTACTGTGGTCTCCTTCCTGACGGCTGCTTTGGTGGGAGGGGAAAGCGAGGGCCCACTTTGTTCATGACAGATGATTGCCATGCAGAGCAGCAGGCCATTGAGAACGTTTTCCCAGAGGCTGTAGGTCTCCTTTGCATATTCCATGTCTTGCAGGCTGCATGGAGATGGTTGTGGAATGGCAAAGATGGCATACCAGATGGTCCTAGATGAGGAGTCTAGGAAACTTCTGACAATCAACACGCCTAAAGGCCTCTACCAGTTCAACAGTACAACAATTTGGCAGAAAACCATGGACCAAGTCATTCAAGGCATCCCGAAAACACAATGCATGCTGGATGACATGATCATCACGGGCAAGACAGGTGAGGAACACCTACAGAACCTGGCCAAGGTACTGCAGCGTCTCGATGACTATGGTCTCCGTGCCAACTTGAAGTTGTTCTGGGAGACTCAGGATATGGCTTGAAGCCGTGGCTCATCACGCCCATCCTAAATCCAAGGACAGAGGTGGAGCGACGTTCCAATCAATGATTAAGAAATCCTTAATCATTCAGCCACTGTAATGCATGCTCTTGATAGAGTTACACTGTTTAAATGAC
The DNA here is from genome assembly GCA_037951105.1 of Echinarachnius parma. Taxonomy (NCBI): domain Eukaryota; kingdom Metazoa; phylum Echinodermata; class Echinoidea; order Clypeasteroida; family Echinarachniidae; genus Echinarachnius; species Echinarachnius parma. Next base: position 58,458 of record JBAMJV010008006.1, on the reverse strand, counting down.
AATATGCCTGACTTCTACCAGCATGTACAACGCTTACCTAAACAAATTGGAAGTCCCCTGTACTACTGTTACACTACATCTGTTAAATCATTTTCTAGACATTTTATGGATGATTTACTCGCAATGAGCTATATTGGCAAAAGAATATAATTTGATTCTGGACGTGAAGACACAGAACAAACTTTCTTTCACAAAGGCATCAGTTGAAGACATCTGTGCATCGTAGCAAATGAGGAGATTCCTGAGGACAAAGAAATAATTCTTAACATAGTAGGCTTGCGATTCAATCAAAAATGGACAACAGAAAATGGTGACTCAATGTGCAGAGGACTTGTTGCCGACCTGATTGAAAGAGAGGATGGAGATGATGAGTACACCTGTGATTTTGAAGGAGAAATGTGCTATCAAACTGTAGCTGAAGCAGTTGCAGTAGGGGAGACTGCCTCATACCATGTAGATTACAAACTGCCAAGATCTATATCAATATGGCTTCATCTCATCCTGAAACTCGGACTCGGAGGAGAGCAGATATGTCTGCATTGGAATGGAGCAGCCATTATGCCAGGCTAGTTAAAAATAAAACCAGAGAAAAGCCAGAAAATGAATGCTGGAATTGGCAAGGCAGACTTGACAGAAAGTCCGGGCACGGCAAAGCCGATGTTGTAATTCCAGGGATAGGCAGAACTGTGCGCTCTGCACACAGGCTAGCCTACATGACCATGGTTCATGGGACTCGTTCGCTATATTTCAGCAACGGATCAAGCTGTACTTTCAAGTCAATCATGTTCCAGATGATGACAGGGTACCAACATTTCTCTTGGCGCTAGGTGAACAGGGACTTCGCAGATTCAACAGCATGCCCCTTACAGAGGAGGACAGAGCTGATGTAAACACTTTGCTTGACAGGTTTGAGCAGCAGCTCAAGCCACAGGACAACTTCAGGGTGTCACGACTGACTCTAAGCAAGCTCAGGCACAACCGTGACGAGTCCCTCGATGACTACATCAACCGGTGCCATTGGAAACGCAGTAAAGTGTGATTTTGCGGAGCAGAAACTCGACGAGCGCCTCATTGAGCTCTCCATTTTGAGCACACCCATTGCAGACTTTCAGAAGCAGCTGCTCACTAGACCGAAGGAGCTTACCCTAGCCCAGGCACTCGTACTTGGTCGCACCTACGAAGCATCAGAGGCCTCCAACACCTCGGCGAGCAACGATCTGACATGTCGCTGGGCCAAGTCCACGGTGTCCAGTAACGCAGTCGGCAGCCTCGAGGTGACAGGGAGTCAACTACGTCCCCACCGTGCCGCTGGTGTGGGGTAAACCATACGGGAGGATGGTCCTGCTGTCCTGCCTTAGGAGTCGTCTGCAAGAACTGTGGCAAACTTAATCACTTTGCCCGGGTTTGTCAGTCCAAGCCGATGGATGCAACGCCCCGCGATCGTCCACGTTCTCGCCGACAATCGAACAGTGTCCCCTACAACCCCAAAGTCACGGTGACAAAGCGCCCCATCGCCGCGAGATTCACGATGTGGAAGAAGCATTTCAAGAACTGGCCTTTGATTCAATTGACTCCTCAACGCGCGAGGAGATCGTCACATCTCTTACAGTCACCTTGCCAAACAAACCAGCCGGAAATCACAGGCTAGCTGTCGCATGCTGTATGCAAATCAGGAAACTTAAACAAACCCCTCATTATGCTCTCTGACTACTGTTTGTATCAGTTTATGCTAATTATCAGCTTTCTGACAGCACTTAAACCTGCCTTCAGTTGATTTTGAGAATTATTCTCAGAAAATGTGTTTTTTCGAGAAGTAAGCATCAGAGCTTGCGACTCGAGAAACATGGACGGATTCAAGACTTTCGTGGGCTTGTTACTTGCTAACAAGTCCAGAAATGTGAGACACGAAAGTAGGTATCGATCAGTATCGTTCCAAACGCCCTCACACCTCCCAAACAGTTCGCTGGCAAAATCGCCTCACCTCTCCGAGGATCGCATCGAGGGGTACCTCGACTACAGTAGTGACTTTGCTGCCACACTGAAGAAGCTGAAGTTCATGGAGGTCAGTGCTCAGAAGTCTACACTGTCTCTTGTTAGTGCTGCCACCGACAACCTGTCACGTTCTCATCTGGAGTCTGTTTGCAAGGACTTCGGTTTCTCTGCAACCCCCACTCAGTTGAAACTCACAAGAGATGCTTCTACAAGAATCTAGACGCCTTGGTAGTTACGCAGTACTGTCCTGGACACTCTGCATATAATCCCGTTGAACACCTCTGGGCCTCCTGTTCTCAAGCATTGACCTCTGTATATCTACGCAAAAGACGCGAAGGAGAAGATCTCCCACCATGATATGTTGGGCAACAGATATATCAGGTGGCCTGACAGTATGCATGATGCACTCATTTTGGCTAGGAGCAAGGTGACCAGAATTTGAAGATGGGCAGTATTAGGCGATTCAGGATATGGACTGAAGCAATGGTTGATGCTGCCAATCCTCAACCGAAGGACAGAGGCAGAGCGTCGTTTCAAATAGTAAGTAATCCTAAACTATTCAGCCGCTGTAATGCATGCTCTTGATTTACAGTACATGTCTATCGCATCATAATACAAGTGTTAAATGTAATCAAAATACCACTCAAAGATCCGCTCTGCAAAGCATTATTTTGACTTCAGTTGTACAACCTTATACCATCACAAATAAGGATGTGCTATCAATCATTCTGGGTTAAGCAGTACATCCCATCACTAATTAGATGTTTTAAATGTCAAAGGTGCGGGCACTCCATTGCCCAGTGTAGATTCAAAGAGAGTTGCGTGAGATCGAGCCACACAGTTTTGTACAAATTAGGTCAACTAAAAGAAACCCCCATATGTATAAATTGTGGTGGTACACACTCAGCAGCTTATGGTGGTTGCAAATCCAACCAAACAGCCCAAGAGATACAAAAGGTTAAAATAGAGAAGAAAGTGTCCTATGCACAAGCTAGGAAAGTGTACAGATATTTGAAGATTTAATATTTTAACAAATAGATTTTTGTGATCGCGGCTGTTTTTAAACAATCAAGGGATGATTGACACGCAATGAGGCTATATTGCTTGAATTGGCAAAAGAAAGATTATTATTTTATTTTGTATGCTTTCTGACTTCATACACATACAGGAAGGGAAACTACTCGCTCAACTGCTAACTGATATGTTGGGCAAACCACACCATAACGAACGTCTATACATATCAGGTGGCCTGGCAGTTTGCACGATGTATGCATTTTGGCTAGAAGGAAGGTGACCTGAAAATTTAATACATATTTACTCTGTTTGTCAAAGAATGTAAACATCCAGAAAATCAGCCCCCAGTCTTACGGATCGCAACTGCAAGTCATGGCAACCTGCATCAGCTGCGGCCACGTGCGGATCTGGCACAGCCAGCCAAAGATCGGGAACGTGATGGCTGGGAACCTCCTCCTCTCTTCTGCCATTTTGTTTGGAGGAGGCAGCTCAACAAAGGTTCTTCGCTGTCTTCAGCACATGAACTTGAAGGCCATCAGCGTGCAGATGTTTATGCAGCATCAGCAGGATTATCTTCAGCCTGCAATCATCCGAGTGGCAAATTATAAAATAAACTATATTTACTTGATTTTATTCCGTTTGAATTTCTCCTTTAAGGTTATAAAGTATATTATCTTTTCATTATCCATCTCCATTAGGTATACATTTCTGCCCCCTCTCTTCCTCCTTTTTGCCATGCAGTTCCACATGGGTGGTGACAAGTCTTCTGGAAGCTGTGCTACATCTCTGTGGAGTTCAGACGAGGATTTGTCTGCCTCCTAAATCGCATCTCTCGCTCATCATCAAGCCAAAGCTTTCGATCACGATGTATGTTATACTTTCATATTTCATTTCTAGTAATTTTCTGCCCTCTTTCTCTTCCTCCTAATTGCCATGTCGTTCCACATAGACAAGCCCTCTGGAAGCTGTGCTACGTCTTTGTGGAGTTCATTTATGGTGTCCTATGCACAACGCTCACCGTCTTCCCTCACGCGAATCCAACGCTGGAAGCCCACCTTCACGCGAGAGACCAATGAAGCCGATTGTCAAGTTCGCGAACTACCGTGCCCGCGATACTGTCTACCGCGCACGAAGCAAGTTAAAAACCTCTAATCACAGAATTGTCATCAACGAAAGCCTGACAGCACAACGATCACGTCTGTTCTGGAAAATAAAGAGGGACAACTTCAACTTCGAACAACTCTGCTGTGAGAGAGCAAGAGATGCACAGAATGCAAGTATGAATGCAGAAAACTCCTGGGATCCTCTAAATGGTCTCCATCCAAGCATTCAAGAGTGGCACAAATGTGGTCTCCTGTAAAATCAAATGTAAATCAAAACGGGCAGGTACTGCATGACACGCCAAGGACTGCTACAGAAGAGATGTTCCAAAAGAAAGACTGCCTGTGGAGGATGAAAGGTTTTTACATATCGTGCATTAGCTTCCACCAAGATGAGAGACGGCATTATGTAATTGACCTACCCACTTACGAAGGAAGACATAATGATACCCAACAACAGTTTGATATTAGAATGACCAAGAACACTATGAGGCACCAGCAGTACTCTTTGTACAGTATGGAAAAGCTCATCACAGAAGGCTATGTGGAGAAGATTCCACCAGAAGAAGTCGATAGAGATGATAGAAGATCTCTTCTCATGGAGTTAATCATAAGGCCCAACAACAGTTCTCAAGCGAGGGGCTGCTTGAGCATGTTCGGTAGTAGACCGACCAAGAACACTACAATACACCAGCAGTACTCTTTGTAAATGGAAAAGCTCATCACAGAAGGCTATGCGGAGAAGATTCCACCAGAAGAAGTCAATAGAGATGATAGAAGATATCTCCTCATGGAGTTAATCATAAGGCCGAACAAACGTTCTCAAGCGAGGGGCTGCTTGAGCATGTTCGGTAGTAGACCGACCAAGAACACTACAATGCACCAGCAGTACTCTTTGTACATGGAAAAAGCTCATCACAGAATGCTATGTGGAGAAGATTCCACCAGAAGAAGTCAATAAAGATGATGAAAGAGTTTGGTGTATCCCTCATCATGGGGTTTACCATCCTAAAAAACCTAACAAATTGAGAGTGGTATTCAACTGCCCCATCGTATACAGAGAGCATCCCTCAACCAAGAGCTACTTCAGACGGAGGAGAGAAGAAATAGCAGTTGTGATGGGTTGCTTGAGGCCAACGTAGTATTATAAAAGCAGATTTAATATGTATGAGGGTGATTTTCTCTCTTAAATATTGACTGAAATATCTGATTTGACATTGTCAAGAGTGGCGACAGCGCCACTAGAGACTACTAGAGAGAGCAGCCAGCAGCCAGGAACTACTTATTGACTATCTACAAGCAGTTTGGGTGAGATATTGTTGTTATAAAATATGTGGAGAAGATTCCTTCAGAAGTCAATAAAGATGATGAAGGAGATTGGTGTATCCCTCATCATGGGGTTTACCATCCTAAACAAACCTAACAAATTGAGAGTGGTATTCAACTGCCCCATCGTATACAGAGAGCATCCCTCAACCAAGAGCTACTTCAGGGACCTGATCTGACCAACGGACAGTTGAGTGCCTTGCTGAGACGGAGGAGAAGAAATAGCAGCAACTTGGGTTTCTTGAGCCCAAGTTGCTATTATAAAATCAGATGTATGAGGGTGATTTTCTCTCTTAAATATTGACTGAAATATGATTGTACATTGTGAAAAGTGGTGACAGCACCACTAGAGAGAGCAGCCAGGAGCTATTTATTGACCTGACCAACGGACTGTTGGGTGCCTTGCCGAGACGGAGGAGAGAAGAAATAGCAGATGTGACGGGTTGCTTGAGCTCAAGTTACAACCATAAAAGCAGAATGAATATCAAAACATCATATAAATTTCTTATCTAGAGCCAATCATACTGTAGCCTAGGTGTGACACATATAATCTGATATGGGCCCTGTTGCAAAAAGAGTTACAATGGATTGTTAAGTTGCAATTAATTGCAATTCGGAAAATATACACATTTGAACCAATCAGATTTGTGCATTTAGTCACATGATCCGACTTACAGCTAACTGCAAATTTACAATCGATTGCATGGTGTGAAATTTTCATTCTAGTGGCTAAATCCTTGTTTTTTTTTAGCAAAAGGCACTTAATCTATAGACAAATTACTTTTGAAACAAAAAATAAAGAATTACTACTGAAGAAGGATTTCTTTCTATATAATTTTTACAGAGTATTACAATAGTGAACTTGTTTGGAAGAAGCGAAAACGATTTAATAAAAAAATATCAAAAACAAAAATCCAAAAAGACCCAAAGTGGATTTAATGCTTTTTGGAATGTAGCTCTTATATACTGCCCATTATATGATAGCTTTAAAATCATAACACACAGGGAATGAGATACCAACAATAGTAAATACACACTAACTTTGGCAAGCAAGCAAATAAATAAATACAAAATTACAAGAACTTTGTCTCTGCTATCTGTTTGGGTCTTGCTTTGTGGTATAATCTGTAACCTCCATGTGCTGTGTCTGGTCCCGCAGCCAATCCGAGAGCTCGCTGGTGACCTCTGCTTCAAGGGTCACCTCCTGGAACACTTTGCTAACTGCAACCTGCAGTGTTTATACAACAAAAGGAGAAAATAGGGGAGCACATTCAAATTAACATTGTTAACTTCTTATCATAACCTTATTATAAAAGGGAACTGAATTTAATTTAATTAAGTTGATCTGTATTTCATGCATCATTAAAAAACAAAGTTTACAAATTACATTGGACCAAAATGTCAATAAATTGATAAATACAAACAAAATATTCATGTGAACGAAAGAGATAGCTAAGAAAACCATAGTTAGGTGCCACTTTCAATTGTCTTTACGACATCTCTATTTATTGGTTCAACTTGGACTCATTTAAAGAGAATTATGGAGAATGCATGTTACAAATCAAACAAATCTTGAACTAGTTAAATGTGTCTGTATCGATGCCCGCCAAGTAGATGAACCATTTTATGCCACTGACTCATGGTCTGAGCTAATACATTTGTATGTGGCTTGTTGATCGACACATACACATGACAATTTCCTGGCCAATAGTATTGAAGGGGTCAATGTCTAAAGCCCTCTGCAGACAGAGCCGACTCGACCCGATCCAACTGGTTTTCGGCCTGATTAATTCAATATGCGTTGCCTCAGGACTTCGGTTTTGCCAGTCAAGAGCCAGTCGGAGGTCATTCGAGGCCGATTCGACATGTTGAGTCGGCTCCGACTGAGCGAAACTGACTCTAGCCCGAGTGAAAAGCAGTCGGATCGGGTCGAGTCAGCTCTGTCTGCGCCGGGCTTAAGAAGTAAAAGACTTGTCACATACCTCCTTAAATGACAGTTTTTTGAAGAGCTGCCGGCTGGCTTGATTCGTCTCTCCTATCTTTGCAACATACTTGGAAACCTTCAGGTACTGGATACCTACAAAATGGAAAGGGTAAAATTTAATTGACAAAAATGAAAATTATTGATCATTGATATATGTTACAATGCACTACTAATCGACCCACTCCCCTAGCAAAAATATGGAATCATGCATTTGAATGTTCAAACATTAATCATGTATTACATTGTATAGAGAATTAAAGAAAAATTACCTTACTACGGTACAAATTCCCTCAACTTTTCCCCCCCACTGAGGTCAGAATCTAAAGACAATTAAATACAATTTAATAACTCATTTATTTACAGATAATTCTGTTTGACTTATTGAATGTTATATAGTTTCAAATTTGTCAAATGCAAAGATAAACACAAAATATTACTCTTAATCAGATACTTACCGTACTGCATCATGATAAGCAGTGCTTCCTTGCCTCTACCCTTGCCTCTGCTTGACGATTCTACGACAAAGACAAATAGAAATGAGGTCAAACATAACTAAGTCAAACAAAGTAAAGCCTTCAAACTTATTTAGCAGGTCCTTTATATAGGCTAATGACAAGTAACAACACATTACATAAATCTGCAACATTCAAACATAGAGGAAACTGACCAGGAATATATAATAAGCAAATTTAGCAAAGAAAATTGGGCTTTGGTGGAAATCGAACCAGAGACTTTCAGTTATCTAGACCATAAACCTAATCAGAAATAACCAACTTTGAATGGGGTGAACATTTATCAATTACTTTCTCTACCACCTCTAGGTGAAGATGGTCATTGGAGCGCAGTCTCAGCAGAACTGTTGAAATAGAGGCTGTTTTTTTTCGGTCTACCATAAACCCTGCCACATACCAAGGGTAATAATAATGCTACAGCGCTTAGCAACCCTGTATTTAATGCTATATATAATTTTTAAAATTTAAAATAATGTTTACAAAAAAAAAAAAAAAAAAAACAATTACAATCTCACCTGCTATCATTATTTCTATTTCAGCCACTGTTGCGTCATCAGTATCATTGAAAAACAGGTTGACATCACCACACATGCTTTCTGTAAAACGTAACAATCAGAAAAAAAGGTGCGAAAACTGTCAAAGTTTAGGGGGAAAATCCTTTACTTATGCAAATAGACTAATTGTATGAGGAAAAGGGATGCTCATGAGTTGTGCACAGGGTAACACATCTGACTGCATACAAGCAGCACCCCAACTACTTTGGATAATGTTGTAGAAAGCACCTCAATTTTGAAAAACCATTAAAAAAAGGAAATTTGTGTGATGTATTACAGACTTTCTGTATTAGGACATAGTGAGGAGGAATGCACACACACATACACACACGCACACAATAACAAATTATCTCTATTTTACCCCCCCCCCCCCCCAGAATTTTGTTAAATTTTTACAATACTAATGAAAGGAAATACACATCATAACAAAATTATTGAACAGTTCATCACTATTTCTTACCAATCTCATCATTCGTGGCCGTCAACCTCTCTTTATCCAGGATGATAAATGTGCATTCTATAAGGTAAGGGTAAGTAAGGTAAGGGAATGAAACAAAAATAACTTATCATCAAAGAAGAATTTCCCAGAAATATGTAACAATTTTAAATTCTAATATAGCATATCATTCTTCATTTATACTGCAATACTCTGTATGTTACACATGACATCATACGTGGGACTATTCCGTTATTTAATAACGGTAGCTTTGGGTCGTAGCCAATAACGACTGGGTCAAAGTGAATTTGCCAACACCCCACATGCAATCAATGTACACTGCAAGCCACGCCGTGCGGGAAAAAAAATGGACTGTCGCAATACGATTCTGTACATAGATGAACAAACAGTATTGGCGAGGACAGCCGGTGTGCAACCATATCCTGACTGACTGGCTTTATTTGCTAAAATCTCCCTTCTCCAATCTCATTGGTCCTTTGCGTCCTCAACTGTATGTTTGAATTCCCATGAATACTTTATAATATTCAATACAATGTTGTCCAATTATGTCCCTGGAGTTCCTTTCCTTCCATATTGGGCAAGTAAATTTTATATTAATGAAAGGTTGGTGGCCCAAAGCTAATTTTCAATGGATCCTGTGCTAAAGCCTTAACAATGTTGGGTCCTGAATCCTGATGACCCGATGTATGACTGACATTCTCTAACAGGCATATTATCTGACCTTCTCCAAATATGCTCCCACTTTCAGTTTCTCCCTTATTAAATAATCTTCACCCTTTCCCTATCCATACAGAATGAATATAATGCATTATTTACCAAATTAAGTATAAAATGGTGGCCTAGCTAAGGCAGCATGCTGCCAGGCCAGGCATGTTGCCCCCCTTCCCCAAATTGGGTCCAATTACTTTTGACTCCTTGATCTTACTATTGTCATCCTGATGCCAGCTCCTCTGCATGTCGTACTCCTGCTGTAGAGTCAGAGGCTCTGAGGCCGTCAGCTCTTGTAGCTCTGCAGACTGCATCCAGCCATGGTACCTACAATAGAGAGGGATTAATGTGAACATTTAATCAAATCCTTATATAAGTATAAACACAATTTCATACAGGATCTCTGGAGCACATCGCCCCGCGCCATGTTTGCAAGGGGGGACTCCCGCGGCTGTTCAAATTCACTACCAGCGGAGGATTTGGAGGGTCTGCAGAACAAATAATTGAACTGAAAATGGGGGTCTTGTGGGCGGCACATACCTATAGTGCCAGGTATAGGGAGTACCCCCCCCCCCCCCGCCCCCAGTTGGTTTATTGGGTGTGTTAAGGAACACATCAATTGATCCGATTCTAGGATAATGACTTCAGTCGACCGTATAGATTCTCAGGGTTGATGTCCTACTATTGTCTACCCTGCCTCTCATTGCATCTGTCACTGTCAGAATTTCAACAACAAAAATCATCAACTCTGATTCTACATACCTTGGTACATGACATTCTTTGTAAGGCACCAGAACAACATTCTTCCCAGTCACTGTTGTAGCTTCATTTATCCTCATTCTGGAATATCTGCAGATTTTAACAAGAAAATACAGGTGTAATCTAGCTTACTAGATTAGAACTCTAGTAATGGTTAATACAGCGTTGTTTTTATGATAAAAATGTACCAATATAGAGCATGGTCATGGAACAGGTTACGGTTAGTCAAATTTCCCTTTTGTTAAAAGGATATATTTACGATTAAAAGTGAGCAAAGAAAAATGGGATTCCAACGGGATTCGAACCCGAGACCTCCGGATTGCTAGACCGGTGCTCTACCGACTGAGCTATAGAAAACCCTACGACGGCGTTCTTGCCAGAAACCCCTTAATTCATCATTGCTCAAGTAAAAGTGTTCTGATTTTTAATTATCTACTGGAAAGTTATCACTGTGTGCAAAATCAGTGCAATGAATTAGTGAATAGCACTTTGCATTTTCGCTCATTACTTCAAATACTTGGCGATTAACTAATATTTTCACACTCAGTGGACATATCAGATCACAACAATAGTCAATCTACATTTGATCAACCATCAATCATTTTTTGCACATGTCAACTAAGTTACAAGATCCATTAAAGGGATCTAGTAGTACTGTAGTAACTTTGTTGACATTATTGATTAATGATTAATAAAATGTTCTCAAAGCATAGGCGTACCCAGGGGTGGGGTTCTCCGTCTTGGCCTCAAAATTGTTGATAGATCTTGGTCTTGGTCTCGAAATTTTAAAAAAGGATCTCAGACTTGGCTTCGAAAAATATTCATCGACACCCCCCCCCCCCCCTCCGAAAATTCTTCACAGAAACCCTCCTCGAAAAATACTTGACCCGACACCCCCCCTCGAAAGTACTTGACCGACACCCAAGGTTCCTAAAATATTCTTCTCCAACACCCCCCCCCCCCTTCGAAAATAATTGACAGACATCCCCCCTCGAAAATTTTGATTGACAAAATAACCCCCCCCCCCATGAAAAAATCCTGGGTATACCGCTGTACCGATTGCAATGAGCAAAAATGAAATTTGATATTCATTTAGTTGCACTTACTTGAATTATCTCTCGTGTATTTTTATTGTTCATCTTTTGAATGAAATGGAAATTTGAAAAACAAAAAAATGTCCCGTGCTTTATATGACATGTACTATGAGAGATCCACGGGCATAGACATGTCATTGATACCCATTCAACTGGGGGGGCGGGGGATGATCTATTTATTCATCCCCCCTGAGGCCTGATGAATGGGTATACTACAGTCAAACCTGTACTAGCGGCCACCTGTCTATAGCGGCCACCTGCCGTTAGCGGCCACATAGAATTCCCCCCGAGGAAAATACAGTGTTATAAACACTGTCTATAGCGGCCACCTGCCTAACGCAGCCAGCGGCCACGGATCTGGCTTCCCAAACTCATTTTTTTACCGCCTATAGCGGCCATCACTGTTCGGTTTGCCCGTAACTGCGGGCGTGCAAGTTTGTTATTTTCCGATGCATAGCCGTGGAGATTACCAGCTTTGCCGAGAAAGCGAGCTTGCAGCCAAGATTATCGAACAATTTACCCATAGTCTAGGGCTGTAGATCTACCCTCTTTGCCTTTAGCTTTGAAAAAGTGCCACCTAAATAATGAATGTCAAGTTTAAAAGCCTAAAATGGCCGTTTGTTTTGTTTACCTCGTCCGCTGACTGCTCTATTTTTACTCACGCATTGTTTCCGTGATGCGAGCTTACGCTCTTCTTGAGATTAGCGGGTACCCGAGATTAGCGCGCGCTGGCTGAACATCCGTGTTATTGTTCATGCACGCATTGTTAGCTCCGTGGTTTATCGATCGCTGAGCGCTGGTAGCATGGCATTGCCGCTGGCTGCTGACCGCTAGACTGCATCAAAGACGCTTAATGGAAAGACCGACCACTGTGCAATTATCCTGTACAACGTGAATGGGCAGAGCGCGATGTACAAAATTAACACGCACTTTGATACGCAGGCTTTTCATTATGACGTCACAATAACAATGTTTACTTCGCCTGACTAAAAATAACTTCAAGATGACGTGATAAAGTTTGACGACCCTAAATTTGCATATCGCGCGTGAAATTTGCTTTGCGCACAATTTGCGCGTACAATTATAAAGAATTAAATAAAGACAGTGCGCAGACTGAGCGCGCATTAACATTATAACACGCGAGTAGCCATTGCCATTTTTCTCTACACGGTAACAAATCTTTAAATTTAAAAAATATGTTTCTCACAGCTTTGATTTCAATTGTAAAATCGCTATCGACTATAATTTTTAAATATTTTTCTTATCATGAGGATAATATTAATTCTACATAAAAACATATTCCTATAGGTTACTAAGGTCGACACTTAAGCTGTTGCTCATTCTTCATGCTAGCCTGATTTGCCGAGTATTTGTAAGTACAGTTTGATCCTTATTTTCTTTTAAATTCTTACTAAAGAATGGAACTGAATTTCCAAAAAAAGCAATCGTCTATAATTTTAAAATGTTTTTTTATTATTAAAAATGACACAAATACAGTGATATAATAAATTTCATATAGCTACTAAGCTCTAGGCTTAAGCTCGATTTGAATCTTCATTCTGTTTGAAGGGACATCGCTGCGCGACCGCCAGTGAGCTGTCTTGTAATTCTACAGTCTTTGACTGCATGCAGCGCGCGGCAGCGCAAGGGGCTTTGATCATGCAACACAATGCACACACTTTCGCCGTATTGGGGATCGGACCGGATCGGATCTAAACCGGTTTGTATAGCCTCGTACATTTGAATGTTTATTTTTCTTTGCGAAACATTTAAAACAATTGAAACACTTATTGATAGAGTTATAACAAATATTTTTCTGCGCTTATAAACTTTTCGTTTCATCGTCGTATTTTTTAGAACTTTTTTTTTTCAATCAAAAATATTTTGTTTATGCAACAGCATTTGTGTTCAGGCAAAAATTCACACGATCGCGCGCGCGCATTGCATGCACCGGCCGGAGATCGAGAGTTACAACGAAAGCGAACGACAGTCGGCCAAACAGACGATGGTAGATTTCTTTAGGAAGGTTTACACATACTTTTCATTATTTTATGAACACTAATCACACAAATTACTCAAAATACAAGACAAGTTTCCAGGGTTCTGTTCTTTTATTTCATATATGAATGTACATGTTGTTTATGTTCATGTGTACATGATATTAATTATTATTATTCATGTTGTGCTTTAAACAAAATATGGCCGCCAACCTGTCTATACCGGCCACCTGTCTATAGCGGCCACTTTTCAAGTTTCCCTTGAGCGGCCGCTATAGACAGGTTTGACTGTATTACGTAAGTCGCTACGCCCGTGGAGAGATCCACTAGAGACTAGAGTTCCAAGTAAGTTTTGAGGATTTGGACAATGTTACCAAGTCCCTTGAATGTCAAATAGAAATACATCCACTCACTGTCTTTAGACTTTACTCCTACTTTCTCTTTCTGATGCAATAATCATGATTATTTAGACTTGACAATGCTTAAAGGGGTAGTACAGTTTTGGTAAGGCTGAACTTGTCTTTAGTAACCAAACCTGGACAGTAACATTATAAACTAATAGTTACAACTCCACCATGCTGAAAAAGGTATAACAAATTACAAACGACTAAGTAAAAAGCCTGTTATCATTCAAAAAGAGCCATTAAAACACAAGAGGGCGCTTTCTAAAAAGGCATTGGTTTCAACCATTTTTCATACAAAATTATGCATGTGATGTTTTATTGAAATAATGATTAAATAGAGAGATCATCAACAACTATTTAAAAAACGCTTTTGAAAATTTTTGAAAAAGTGCAAACATTTTTTTAATTTTTTGAAAAAAATCATCTAATTATTTGGGCCCCAAATAATTATAAGATCAGAAATATTTATTGATATTTCAACGGTTTCTGGGTCGATTTTGACCAAATAAAGTTTATTCTGCCATTAAAATTGCATGTTCTCTCACACTCAGTTTTTCATTACCTCACAAAAAAAATTGTGATGTGCAGCGCCCTCTCTACCAAAACTAAACTACCCCTTTAATAATATCAATTACATCTGATTTGGAAACTCACTCAAGCCTCAAGGCAAGCTTCCACATCTCTTGACAAATGACAATTAAAAACTTACTACTTAGTAAGTTAGACTAGTCTAAGTCAGTATTGTAAACAATAGATTCCCGGGCGTTTCCAATTATATCACTCCTATACAAAACCCAAACCTGAAAGGAACCGCCGAAGCCACCCAGAACAGTTTCAGATCCCACCTGCAAAAACAGACGTGTACAAAAACTCCTACTTTCCTCGCACAATTTAAAGCCTGGAATGACCTACATCCGTCTATTATCTCACTCAAAAATGCGGACTCCTTCAAAGTAGCTATCCTTCACTCTAAACAAACTCCTTCTTAGTCTACTCTCCACGCAAGTCCACTCTCTTCACACGCCTCCAGTTTAAATTCCAGATGGAATATTTTGGAGGGATACCAACCAAGAAACCAAGACTTACTTAAAGGGGACCACCACAACACATTATTATGTTTTGGTACCGTTTTGTGATATCAAATAGATACCCAACATTTTGCAAAGGGTTGTGTAATTCATAAACAAAGCAATTAATTTCCACCACTTACGGAACCACTGCTATTTCCTGGTTCCATACGGGCCAACCATTTGCGAGTGCGCCAATGGCAATGCTATTCACGCGCACGTTTGTAAACAATAGATTCCCGGGCGATTCGTTCGCTCTGCACACGTTGCAATTCACCGCACACATAGCAGTCTGCGTAATTCAGACCGCATGAACGCATGCTTTAGAATGGTGATGCGTTTCCAATTATATATTTTTTTTCTGGAAACATATTTTTGTGAACTTGTTGATGGAATGGAATACTCCCGGGGGGGGGGTACTCAGATTATAGTAGGACGGGGGTGTGCGGCTGAGACCTCCAAACCCATACCCACATCTAAGGGTCCTTTTGCGAAAAGGGGACCCATGTCTAAGGATTTGTTTTCGCCTGCGGCGCATGTTTTGGGCGTATTTCCCGCTGCGGGGCATGTGTTTTGGCGTATTTCCCGCAAATTTTGTGGTTTTAAGTTAGCGAGCGTAGCGAGCTTGAAAATTTTTGCTATTTCACATCGGCAAACCCAAAAATCCCGTATAAAAAAGGGGAAATTTGAAAAAGGGGACCCATGTCTAAGGATTTTTTTGATGAAAAGGGGACCCATGTCCAAGGACCTTTCTTGAAAAAGTCACCCTTCCGAGCGGCACATCCCCGTATACCCAATATACGTGAGTACCCCCCCCCCCCGGGGGAATACTAAAGATGTTACCTTTCTTTAATAAGAATATTATTTTTGGGTGGTGGTACCCTTTAATAGACTCGATTCTCGCTCTCAAGCTCAGTCTTATTTCAGTTGACAAATCACATTCACGTTGACACGTACAGACATTACTACAGTTGACACTTTCGACATCCATGTCCAATGATGACATCTAAGTTAGATGTAGATCTACTTCTAGTTCTAGAACTAGAAGTACTAGAAGTTCTACTTCTAGAATGACGTCTAGATCTAGATGATCATTACATTAATAGATCCAGACAAGATTTTTTCAGTCTAGACCTAGACTTAGAGTCTAGTCTCTAGACCCCTAACTCCTAAAATCTATTCCATCTATTTTTCTGGGCTACAGCAAAAATCCTTATTCCATGTTCCTAAAATATTAAATGCATGAGCCATGGCAGATCACTCACCAAGTTTATCAGCTCAACCGGTTCACGGTTGACGTGACGTTGTTGCAACTAAAATCGATCAAGCGCGCCTAAACTTAAACTAAAGCCATGCGCCAGGCCGGTAGTCAATCTTGTAATGAATGCATAAGATGGCATAAGATGTGGCCGCCAGTACATGTACAAGTGAACGAACGGCGTATACATGTACAGTATAATACACATGGGGTCCGCATGTGTCACGTGACCCGAATCAGGTGACTTACCTGCACGTACTGCTGATATGATGTACGTAATCACGAGACTCGTACTCTAACATCAGTCGAGTCGCAGTGATTGCCACTGGATTTGAGAAAAGCCAGCCCAAACAAACCAAAATATCGTCTCTAACTTTGGAACTGAAGAGGAAAGAGCTTATCCGATTGAACAGAATTGTATCCACTGGCACTAGCCACTAGATAGGTAAATTCACAAGAATCCTCATTTAATATTGTTAATGTTTATATTTTGACTTGAAAATATACACTGCTTGGAGCACGCCTGAGTCGCGATGTACACTAGCGAATGGGAAACTGTATGGCCAAGTATGCCCAAAAGTCACACTGCCGTATATGGGTCAGATTTTTGAAATGTGCACTTTTGGCCATTTCCAGACCTTGAGCGCTTCTATCATTTGCTGTGTCTCACCATTAACTCTGATATACCTGTTTTTGGTCTCATATTAAAGAGTATTATTAAGGCTTTCAGAAAATGTATAGTTTTATATCATTTCAAACATTTGGTTTCATGCCACAGGACCTCAAATGTGAAAAAATAGCATAAATTGGCATTTACCACAAAATTATGAATATTTTAACCTGATTAAAAAAAATATTAATCAACTCTAAAGGCATTAATGTCTATATTTTCTATCTTACGTGTCTTGAGCATGTATCACATAAGAATTGGCGGTAGAGCGGCATTGATATGATCTCAGGGTACATTTCAATAGGAAAGGTCATAATAAGTGAACGTCCGTGAACATACATTAAAATCCATACAACCAGAATTCTACTTAGTTGTCAAGACAAAAACTATTGCCAAAACTAAGGGTTGAACTCACTGAACACATTCTACAAAAATTGTTGGCTAACAACTCCTGCTGGCGGAGTAACATTTTTTTGTATGAAATTATACTGGATTTCGTCACGGACGTTCTGTCGTCTTGTATCATCACTGCCCAGCGAAGTGCATCCTAGTCATCAATTGCTGGGGTCAGTCTGGTGAACTCACAGTAGGGCCACAGTATTTTGCCTATTTGAAAACTATCTATCAAATACAATGTTTGGTTTGGGCCGAAAACTGATCTTCGTGAACGTCCGTGATGAAAACGAACGTCCGGCAAGATATAGACCCAATTACGAATCTGAGGCTGCTTATCTGCACGTAGACACCGGTACAGCAATTTTATTTGGCAAGCAGCTAACCAAGAAGCTATATCAGGCATTTTTGAAGCCTTTTGACAACTATTTATGATACGGACGTTCGCTCACGGACGTTCGATCATGAAAATTGTTCTAATAATGTTACCATGTTAAACGCTCACATCAAGTTGATACCGTTTGATGTTGTTAGTACATTGTTATGTCTCTCATATCCCAGATAGATTTATTTCCTGCAAGTCATTTAACTGTAACAAACTTATGAAATGTTGTGGTCACAGATGTTCGTTCGTCATTTATGGCCCAAAAAATCTTAGTAAAAGTTCAAGTACTGGCACAATTTTTTGACAGCAGGTGCCCCTTGTGTGTGCCTTTCGACCCAGGTCACTGCCAACCACACATGAATATGTTGATTTTTAGTCACCATCACGGAGGTTCGTTTTACAGTTGAACACCTTGCTTAGCTGTTTTGTAATACCCCTAGATATTATATTTACTTCTACCCGTGCAGCGTGGACATTATACTATAGGAAGGCAAACCCCAAGATTATGATTGTGCACAGTCGCAGGCCTACAAGCGAAAGAAAGCTGTTCAAAACATAATGGTAAAAAGGGGGTATATGGCGCAATAACAACATTGCAACCGAAGGTCTGAGTGGAAACTGTTGCCCCACCCTCTGCAAAACTTGAGACTGTCGGCTCCTCCTCTGCTGCAGGCTTTGAGACTGTTTTCTCATCTGCCTGTCGGATTTTAGTCCAACTAAATGGCTGTATGACGCCAGTTGTTTGAAAAGAAGAGGTACATCACAAAGGTCGTCAGGTACTTGCGAGAGGATAGCGACTTGCTTTACAATATTGACTGTATTAAGAAAAAGCAACAAATACATGCAGACCCCTCTTCAACCCCCCCCCCCCCCCTCATAAAAAAGAAAATAAATAAATAAAATAATAATATAATAATGATAATACAAAATAAATACATGATTATATCATAATTTATGCCTGATGTGCAAAGGCGTAATATCCAGCCCGTAAGTATGCAGATCTAGACTCGACAAACGCATTTATTATTATGATGACGTATGAATAGGTTTTCAATGCATCTCTGCTTCAATCTGTTGATAGTGTCAAATTATGTGGTATCGTTTGAAATTATATCTAGCAAGGGATTAGATTTGTTGGACTTCTTCCATTTAATAGAGATTGTAAGATTTATGCATTATTTTGATGACTTCATCGTAATAATACTTATAATATGTTCTTTTGTTCTTTCTTGATATATCAAAAATATTGTTTTTGCTAGGATCATTATAATATTGTACAACTAAATTTCAGCTTTGCGCAATATTTATAATAAACCATTCAAGGTCAACACTGTTCTTAATTCTAATTGAAACATTGAAACCGATTGGAAGCTAACAATTAGGAAACGAGATGTGGGTCAGGAAACATCGGAATTAACTATCAACGTGATTGTTTGCTAGATTTAACTTTGACATATTAATGTTATAAAACAATTTATAATCTCTGCAAATAAGATTTAAACAGTTAGCCCTTAAAATGATTGTATTTATTATTATAATTATGCGATTGGTTTTACATTTTATTAAAATATTCTTTCTAAATATAATGATAAAATGCAATAACAAACACATATAATATGTTTAGCGTAAATATTTAGCGTAATGGTTTCTATGTCTAATATTTCTTTATACAAAACATATACATGTATGATCTAAAATGCAATCTATATGTATTTACTTAAGAAATAAGTTATACGAGTATATTATTTACTTTGCTCATGGCTTTTGTTACCCTCAGTTTGTTTTATGTTTTGTCATAATACATATAAGCAGTTCAGCCATATAGCTGGAATAGATAAATATATGTATCTTCAATTAATAAACCATATTCATATACGAATTGAATTGAAATACATGTACAACATACACAAACCAAAATAACAGTTTATATATGGGTCTCCCAAAGTCAAAATACATCTTAAATATATATGGCAAGGTTTGAAACGTGTGATAGGCATATATATTAACATATTATGTTGGCACTTACATTTATTTCTGTAATTAATTGACTCGAGGGACACTTGGGTACCACTATAGGCAATTCGAGAACGTCCGTGAAATTAATACGAACGTCCGAGACATTAAGACTCGTGTGAGAAACCATCTTCTGGTAACAGGAAAAGGGCCTTTATTCTGATTATACATGTTATTTATGATTGCAGAAATGTTGTAAAATCATTTATTTACAGAAGTATAGTGGCATTTCTGTTATAGAGTGCCCAACCGGGGAAAGCCGGTGTAAAATTAGGGGTTACGATTTCCACAGGTCCACTAAGAGTGATAGTTAAGTAGCAGACATGTCATTATAATTAATTCAGATAGCTAAAATCATATCAACTGATAAATTTATATGTTTTATATTGGTCTGGCGGAGATTCAAATAAATGTTGTCATCAATTTCTGTAAGACTGTGCAGGCAGAGAACGTCCGTGAAATTTATGCGAACGTCCGTGAAATTGTAATTAAAAACAATATAGTAAGAAAGAGGGACCAGGCGACTTGGAAATGCTACTTTTATATCTGACTAGGATGTATACATGGTCTCTAGCTTAAATATAATAGGAATAGATAAAGTATTATCATCATATTGTTCTATAAGCATTAAATCAATTTAAACCAATAATAGGACTCATTATAACGACCAGGTCCATGTAAAAACCAAACCATTTAAAAAGATTTATTGCAATGTTCAAGTTTGTTTGTATAATGACCCTGTTTTAAAGCCATTTACGAAGAATAGGAACTCTTTTTGATGATATCAGATCATTCTGCCAACATTCTTGTTTCTGGCGAACGTCCGTGAGCGATATGGGAACGTCCGTGATGAAAACTATACTCTCTTTGGTTATGTAATTATGCAATATATGATCTAGACAGCGATTGATCCTATTAACATGCACATTAAATTATGTGATTCGGGAATACGAGCGTATATAGGTGCGTTCCTAAAAAATGCGGCTAAAGTAAAGCAAAGGTTCCGAATAACATATTATTTAAAAAAAATATAACAATTCAGTCAAAGTTTGGACGTTTGTATTTTCTATTTGGCAAATAAAACATTAATCCACGTTTGGCATACAGAGAGAAGCAAGTCTTAGAAGTAAATTATCCGAATATAAGCTGTATATGACAGAAAATAAATGAGATATATGGGTACTAAATCTATATCTACATAATCCCTCACGGACGTTCGCCTTTTGGAGATGGGTTATTTCAACAGTGAATACAAACGGAACCACATGGAGTTTCCCAGTATAATGGGGTACGCCTGAAAGCTAGGATTGCATGCTTTCACATTAGATAGATGTCTTTAAATTAAAAAATTAATTGAATTTTACCCTGTTTGGGCCGAAAAGTGCACTTTTCAAAATTCTGACCCATATAGCAGTAGTGACTTCACTAACCCCCATTTTTGGGGTTAGTTGTAAAGACTATTGTTCATGAATGATTTCTTATTTTGTATTTTCTCACCTAACTTTGTAGATCTTGCTAGATGGCCGATGAAAAATTCTCCATTTGATGGCGTCACGTTGCCCCTAGCTAAATTGAAATGGGCTACAATAATTTTCGTTGGTCCTGCTTGCACGTCAACACAGCATCACCGCACACGTGAAAATGGCATTCACTGTGCAGCTAGCGCATTTTTACATACGTCATCAATCATACGAACTTGTTTTGGTCGGAAGCAAGGCTCATCATCGACTGTTAAAACTGCAAAGTAAAAATGTATAATTTAATTTAATGTGTGTACGTTTTTTCATAAAAAATAAATATATTCCATCGTATTTCATTTAATTCTATTCAAAAATCAGTCGTTACAATTTTTAAATCCATATTCTTTAAAAGTTTGAAAAACAACAATTCGCAAGCAAAATACGGTAGTTTCATCTCAAGCGCACTCAGTGGCACACACTTTATTTCCGATTTGACAGGCATACAATAATGTGCGTAAGTAATTTACAACGTATCAATTCATGGCTGGACGAAGACTACCTACCGAAAGGTCATTTCAGCAACACACTTTTCACGGTACTTCCGTCGCAAGCGTGTGCGATGATCAGCGCTCGATGCGACTGCATGGCAAATGAACGTGAAATATTGGCTGATTCATAGCAAGAAAAGTGGGTAAGTATCAAAAACACATCTTTCAATGATTTAATTTCACCTTATAGATTACAAATGTCATGTCATAAGTGGAATGAATAAACGGGGAGAAACCCTACCTTACGTTTTGATGTAGGTGGGGATGTGGGTACCTGTACAGGTACCCACATGTAATGGGGATGGCTTGGAGTTGGAAGTTGGACTCCGACTGCTTTATTTAATTGTGTGACTCTGATTCTGAAGTCTTCAGTCTGTTCAGAATCAGAGTTCAGACTCCTGCAAGTCAAGGGGCTTACTGTATAAAGTTCAGACTGTAGTCACACAATCAAACAAATCAGTCTTTAGTTTAGTGAAGAGTGAAGACTGAATGCTGTTTACTTTTATGCTGAATGCTGCTATATGCTTAACTGAGCTGTGATCAGCGCCGTCCGTAGGACGGCGCTGTGAAGACGAGACGTTAAACAATTTTGAGAAATTTTGCGACGAGTGGTTTCAACAACTTTACATCTATTATTATTTATTTATTTTTTTAGTTCTAGACATGAATTAAACCTTCAACCTACCTTGCATGCTATTTAATTTGTTGCAAAAGAATGATAACTTACCTCAAATTGATGATGATGATGATGATGACTGTTATTTCCTTCGTCTTTGTTCGCTGCATGCAATGTCAGGTGACCGAAAACTCGTCGGCAATGCATGCTGGGATAGGAGGTATTCCGCGCGTAAGTGGCGATCGGTTGACTAATACAATAAGCCAGGGACTGTACCGTACTCACGTACGTGTACAGGGGTGTATCGCGCACGCAGAAATAGATCAATCGCTGTACAGAACGCGCGCACATCCAGGCTCGTACGACAAAGTTTGACCTGCGACCTCGCGCATTGCCGACAAGTTTTCGATCACCTGATATTGCATGCAGCGAACAAATTCGGATACCATTTTCGTCACTTCTGTAATCTTGCCAGTTTTATTGTAAATTTCAGTATAAATAAAACGAATGGAGCATCAGACATTTTACGATTTGGATCATTGATGTCCATGCATAACATAATTCGTAAGTATGAACCGAGATATGTTATTTAAAGTATGATATTGTGGTTTTTTTTATAAGTGTGTTTGCCGTTAAAGCCTAAAGTGTTACCATCACGGTATACACACCTCAGCATGCCAGGCGCCGCTGTTCGTCATCGTATTATTCATTGTAAATGATTATTTATTGGTGCCTCAAATACAAGCTGCATGCTGCTTCACAGAGGTCCCTGCTTTAAATTGTATATAACATATTATTATTTTACTTTTTGCTGAATAAATTAAATTCAATGTCCAGGCTACTGCTCATAATTAAATTCATATATTTTTGCTGACTGATTCCTCCCTTTATTTACCTGCAAATGCAAATGCAAAAAAAAAATGCCAACTTTGTTGTTTTGAAGACAGTAAAATGTAGAAAAAAACAATTATTTTAGGTAGTGATCATTTCAGTGGCGAGTAAAATTTGAAGATTTATGATTTGAATTGCATGAACGGTGCCAGCTAGTAAGTAAACAAAAGTTTGTGTGGAGGCAATTGTAGAATGAGATAATTAGTCTATCATCGCCAGAAGTGACACCTTGTATTTTCATTAATTTTTTTAATTTAAACAGATCTTACAACTTTATGAACCATGATGGCATTCCATCGTAACCTGATGCCAAGATATGCACAGTGCCTATTGTTGCTCTCGGTTTGGGCTCTCTCCCTCAGCACTTCTGCAGGTGAGTATATAAATTATAAATTTATATTTTCTTGGTTTTAATACTTATCCATATAAATTCAAATATTGGAGAAACTGACCAGAAGTAATAGAAGATAATGAATATATATTGTAATCAATTGTTATTGTTATTTTTTCCTGTTTCAATTATTTACCATCTATCAGGTTGAAATATGGTATTACTATGGTTTCTAATTTTTTTAAACAAATAGAAATAACTAGATGTTTCTGTACAATGTCCTAATTTGGGAGGCAAATTGAGAGAGCCTTTAGACCCTTTTTGTAACTTTGTAAAAATCAGAAGCAAGTGTTATTGCTTTAAAGGGACAGGTCCACTTTTACAAAACGTCTGAACAGCTTTCAGTTGACGGATGGGGATCAATGTAACACGCAAAAAAAAAATCAGAGCGAACAGCCCTCTAATTTGGATTCTACGAATGAAAAACGAATGCGTCCCTCCATTTAAACTATATATCGGTCAATAAAGGAGTTCAACTGATTTAGCATAATATCACAACAATATAGTACTAATTCTCGTAAAGGTACTGTGAAGCCGACATTTGTTAAGGTATGTCACGGAAAAAGATCTCAAAAAGAAAGAAGATATAATTACATGTAGTCAGTTTAAGCGATGTTTGGGTATTTTGCTTGGTAAACGCTCACACATTAGTACTTATGCGCGGGTCACGTAGCTAGCGCGGGTCACGTAGGGGTCATGCATACCGATCTGGCACTCCGTGAAATCTATGTACAAACTTACTCACCGGCACATCTACAAAGTATATGGTCCACTCAGGTGGACCATTTACGCGCAATATATGGTAATACACGGGAGATTACCATACTGCCTATTCATACACTGTACCGTTCATCAGTTGAACGTTGTGTGTTAGGATGCATCGGTAATGAAAACAGATGGGAAATAATCCTTTTTTTCTACATTTTGCAATCTTCAAAACAACAAAGTCGGTAATTATTATCGATATGACTTAGAGATCACATAAACGAAAGTTTTTTTGCATTTGCTGGTAAATTTAGGGAGAAATCGGCCGACAAAAATTGTTTATTATTTGGATAGTGCAGCAGGCGGAAGAGGTTGATCTCCACACAATGCTACTGTAATGTACCTATGTGTGCTCACCGGCCGAAAATACGTATGTACCTAATTAACCGACATCCCTCAGTTTATTCAGTTTTAGGTCTATAACTCCACGAAAAAGAGATTTCAAGCCCTAATTTTTTCAGGCATGCTATTAAATGACATTTCCTTTCATATAAGACAATAACCTCATAACTTTTGAATTTTGGCTTGCAAAATTGGATCTCTCCCTTTAATGCAATTTGTATGAATTACTTATAAAAAATAATCCCTGCAGGATATTTGAATTAATATTTTCATCCCCGAAACATAACGATTCTGTCTAGCTTTTGGTTTTGGGTCACACAAAAGAAAACATGGAAGTTCTGTCATGAATTGTTATGTTTGATTTCTATTCCATGATGATACAGGGGAACTGCTGAACGGCACAGTGTACAAAGATGACAGCAAGTTTGTTGTCAAACTAGGTGTTATGGATAAAGAGGGAGTGGCTTACGGTTTCTATAACAACACCCTCTTTGAGACGGGCTGGGGAGAGCTGCACATCTTCGCTGGTTACTCCAGCGGCAATGGGCTCGGGGAGGACCATGATAGCATGTTTGCTGCTGGTCTGCTGGAAGGAGTGCTAACTGCCAAGTGAGTACTGAGGGATAGTTCACAAGGGACTCGGCCATAGTAGTAGTACAGTAGTCAAAATGATGAGGAGGAGGATGATGAGAAGGATGATGATGATGATGATGATGATGATGATGATGATGATGATGATGATGATGATGATGATGATGATGATGATGATGATGATGATGATGATGATGATGATGATGATGATGATGATGATGATGATGATGATGATGATGATGATGATGATGATGATGATGATGATGATGATGATGATGATGATGATGATGATGATGATGATGATGATGATGATGATGATGATGATGATGATGATGATGATGATGATGATGATGATGATGATGATGATGATGATGATGATGATGATGGTTAAAATGGTTATTTGATACACCACCATGGACATTAATTATAGACTTTTCACTTATTATTATATTACTCCAGTCAAAGATATACACAGCTTGACATGAAGTGCATTTGCAGTCCTCTTGGGAGTGTTCAACTAGTTTCTTTTTATGACAGCAATGTAGATTTAATGTTTTCTGAAAGACAAATATGACAGGGCATCAATCGATTTGAACCCCATTGATTGGATGTCGAGTGCCCATCTCCACAAAATCAGTTCAAATGTATATATGTCTAATATGATTTTAACAATAAAACAATTATCTTTCCTAAAATGAATATTAAAAAAAAAACTTTCTACCCCTTTTTCTTCCATTTGGGGATATTGTTTTCTAGATAGCTTTTTTCTTCGTTTGTGGAAATTACTTTCTACCAATTCTGCTTCATTTAGGGAAATAAATCAGAATGTGCAGAACATCAATGCAACATTCTTCAATCCGGATGGAGATCCAGAGCTCTGGAAACGGGTGACGGATTTCTTTGTGAAGCAGGATCTGTGGATGCGGGGGATGATCGCGGCCAAGACCAGGGAGGATCCATTCTGGGAGGGGGTGGGCCTCATCGTCTCACAGTTTGATGGGCTGGTGGAGGGGTGCAGAATCACCCCACAGTGCAACGCAGGCAATCAGGTATGTTCATGAAAAAATTGTAGTGTAGAGTACTTGGGCATTCTCTACCAAGACGTGCCAACAGCATGACTAAAAGAATGGATGTAAAATGGTGCATTATAATAATTATAATTATAATCATTTAAAACAAAAAAATTAGATTTGATGTAAGTTGTTTTATCTGAATTGATTTGAATAATTTAAATTCCATACAAACATGTGAACAAAGGCATGAGCAATTTTTCTACAGAATTAATTTGTGTTATTACAAAATAACATGAATGAAGAAAATCATCTTTTAAATGTTGATTTTCTTTTATAGACAACGCAGTCAATGGTATGGCTGGCCATGCAGGTCCTGAATGGATGCGGGGATCTGATCGACTTGAAGAATGCCCTCATGCCCTCCCTCATGCCCGACTGGGATTCATTCACAAAGGAGGAGTTCATGAGACATGTCAGCACCTCGGGACATTGCTCAGCTCTGATCAAGGTAAGGAAACAGTGTGTGGTATGTAGGTTTGTGCCCTTTGTCTTTCAATGAGAGGGTCATTGGTTCAATACCCAATATGACATTTGTGTCTTTCACCAAGGCGGAGTTCCTCAGAAACATCAGCACCTCAGGACATTGTTCTGCTCTGATCAAGGTACATCAACGTACATTACCATTCTTTTGTGTGGTGTAGGCGATGCATAGACAAGATCGGCAATAGCAAAACCTGGCACTTGTCGGTAATTAATGTTTTGAAGAAATGGGCATTTTAAGTTCACACAGTGTGTGTAAAACACCTATGATTGTAAAATTGAAACAATTAAATCTTCGCCAATTATTGACCAATTAGTTAGAACAAAGCTTCAAATGAAAGCTTGTGATGAGGCCTTTGTAATGGTATGAAAATCTACATTTTGATTTTTACCGACAAGTGCCGGGTTTTGCTATAGCTGGTCACATTTGGTTCGGTGTTCGATTTTTGTATGCCAACACATGCATAGTGTTTGTACAGTGTACAGCAAGAAATTGTACATATATTATAGCGTGTAAATGGTCATACTACCTAATTAACATTGATATTGTAGATGTGGAAATAGTGTTGTTTGTCAGTTTGTGCCCTTTGTCTTTCAATGAGAGGGTTATAGGCTCAATTCCAAACAACTGGACTTTTTAGTAAAATGCCACAGATTTTCTTGTTATCAAAACAAATTGTGAAAAATTAACATTTTGGGTCACTTCTTCTTAGGTTTTACCAGGCTTTGAAGACGTGTTTATGTCTCACTCAAGTTGGTTCACGTACAGTGCAACGCTGCGGATCTACAAACATTACCACTTTAAACTGGACTTTGAAGGCAATGCTGCCGAAGTGACATCATTCTCCAGCTACCCTGGTAAGATTTAAAATTTACAATTTACATTTACATTTACATTTACATCTTTTTAAAGGTTTTACCTGGGTTTGAAGACGTGTTCATGTCGCACTCAACCTGGTTCACATACAGTGCCAGTGCCACTCTAAGGATCTACAAACATTACCACTTTAAGCTGGACTTTGAGGGCAATGCTGCCGAAGTGACATCATTCTCCAGCTACCCTGGTAAGATTAAAGACTTACATATTTGTGGGGGGGGGGGGGGGGGGGGTGAATGCCTAAGTAATTATTTTGTATTAATTTTGGTTTGTAGAGTAATTTTTTCTTAAGAGTTAAAGTGAGGCCTGTAAAGTATCAGATATTGCCCAAAATGACATTTGAGACTTCAATCCTGTACCAAAATCATTGTAAGATATGTCCGAATGATGTGTGAAAGTTTCATTGAAAAAGAACACTGCTTTCCTGGTTAAAAAAGCGAAAATATGCGTCAGCTTTAACAACGGACGTTTATGAGGTTTATGACCGTTTGTTAACGCTTTTGAGCTGAATGATAGATATCGTCATACTAAAGGGGCATTTGAAAAAATCTAACACTATTTTATTCTTCTCTTACCATAAGCTAAACAACACGGTAGAAGAGAAACGAGGAAACTCCCAAGTAATTTTCGTGGAGTTAGACACTTTACAGGCCTCACTTTAAGCAATTCTAGGAACAAACTTATTTCTCAGCGACCCTGTCGGATAACTACATTAAATCAATTATTTTTATATCTTGGTGGCATGAACAGGAATTGCATGCCCCTAACATAGAAAAACAATACAAAGTCTTGTTAATTTTTAATGCCCAGTGGGGATTAGCCTGATATAATTTTGCATAATTTGTGAAATTTTGGTGACCTTGGGAATTGCATGGCTCAAAGCACAGAAAAAAACAAAACAATTATATGTCTGTTGATGTTAGCTGCCCACTCGGGTTTGTGAAATTTGGCATTAGTGCTATTTTGGTGGCTCAAAGGTAATCTTTGGTGAATCTTGGCCAGGGGACCCATGCTAATTGTGAGCCCTGAGTTAAAGGGACTGCATGTCCGCCTTTTGCAAGCCAAATTTCAAAAGTTGCGAGGTTATTGTCTTATATGAAAGAAAATGTCATTTAACAGCATGCCTGAAAAAATTAGGGCTTCAAATCTCTTTTTCGTGGAGTTATAGACCTCAAAATAATAAAACGACACAGCGCGTTTAATTGTGCATTATACGAGTATTCACCCGGTGCGAAATTTCGCTCACGGCGCATTCCACGGCGTACCATGTTGCTGTGCGTGACCACTACATGACCCGCGCATAGATTGTGATTGTGATCGAACAACGGCGTAAGCGAATACTAAACAAAATAACCAAAACTCCCTAAAACTGACTATAGACATGTAATTGTATATTCTTAATTTTTGAGACCTTTTCCGTGACATACCTTTACAAATGTCGGCTTCTCAAACAAGAATAAGTACAATATTGTTGTAATATTATGCTTAATCAGTTAAACTCCTTTATTGACCGATATAGTTTGCTGGAGGGGCGTTTTTTTTTTTCATTCGTAGAATCCAAATTACAGGGCTGTTCGATCTGAATTTGTGTGTGTGTGTTACATTCATCCTCATCCGTCTACTGGAAACTGTTCAGACGATTTGTAAAAGGCGGACAGTCCCTTTATCCCCTTGACTATGGGAACCGAGTGGGTTGTGTACAAAGTCTATGGAGATTTTAGAAACTCGTAGGGAATGGTTTAAGGAGAAACGTGTAACCAATATGTTAAACAGTGAACAAAGGCAATCTTGAGTGAATTTATTAACCTATTCAAGACTTTTTATGCCTCCGCAACGAAGTAGCCGGAGGCATTATGTTTTCGGGTTGTCCGTCCGTCCGTACGTACGTACGTCCCGTTCTCGTGATCGCGTTATCTCAAGAACCGATTGACGGATTCTCACCAAACTTGGTTCCTGTATGTATCTTGGGGTGTCAATGAACTGATTAGATTTTGGGGTCATGAGGTCAAAGGTCAAGGTCACAGGGCTCATATGCAAAAATAGCTCATGATCGCGTTTTCTCAAGAACTGATGGACGGATTTTCTTTAAACTTAGTCCATGTATGTATCTTGAGGAGCTGAATAACTGATTGGATTTTGGGGTCATGAGGTCAAAGGTCAAAGGTCGCAGGGCTCAATATATATGCTAAATTAGCTTGTAATTGCAAAATCTCAAGAATTGAATGTCAGATTTCAATAAAACTTGGTACCTGAATGTATTTCAGGATGCTACTACTCTAGCCATCAGATGTTGGGGTCATGAGAGAAAAGGTCAAGGTCACAAGACTCATTATGCCAAAATAGCTTGTAATTGCAATATCTCAATGACCATCACACTTGGTACCTATTTGTATCTTGGGGAGCCAATAGATTTATAAGATTTTGGGGTCATTAGGTCAAAGGTCAAGGTCACAGCTCATATATATGGAATTGGAAAACTAGCTCATAATTGAGGCATATTTGATCTGGTATACAGATTACTATGAGAATTGAAGACAAGTTCAGTGCATGTTAATTTGGGCTTATATATAAATCGCGCAACGGCGGAGGTATCATTTTCGACTGCGCGCAGTCGAAGATCCATCTAGTTGATTTTGGTATAGCATGCATTTTCCAGAGACCATAGCCCGAGTATTTTTGGGACCAGTCTGGTATGGGTTGTTTTTATGAGGACCTAGGAGGGAATTTTTGTTTTTACATTTGTATGCTTCATTTTCTAAAGGTTTCCTTGAGTCATTGGATGATTTCTACATCATGAGCAGCGGCCTGTCAATGCTCCAGACCACCAACAATGTCTTCAACAAGACACTCTACACCTTCGTCCAGCCAGAGTCTCTGTTGGCATGGCAACGGGTTCGGGTAGCTAACATGATGGCGCGCAGCGGCAAGGACTGGGCTGCCATCGTGGCCAGGTACAATTCCGGTGAGTTACAGAACTGTTTTTGTTTGTGTGTGTGTGCAAAGGATGAATCACAATTTGTTATAATGCTAAACAGCGGGCAGGAGGGAACTAATTCAATTAATCTTTCAAAGCTTTTTATATTCTTTCACCCTGAACTATTACTGTAATACTTATAGATGCTATCCTCAGAGGATTAAAGGAAATCCTAGTTTAACCTTCAGCCCATGATCATTACTTAACCCCTGAAAAAATCGAATAAAAGAATAAACCTTTTGTACATGTGTCTTCATGTTAACATTATCATTTGTTTTGTTTTTTATGATGCAGGAACATATAATAACCAATACATGGTGATTGACAGGACCAAGATCAAGCCCAAGACGGCCATATTGGATGATGCATTGTGGGTAGTTGAGCAGATTCCAACGCTCGTGGCATCTGGTGACCAGACCAACATCTTGAGAGCAGGTTAGTTATGGGGGTATTGTACCCACTGTTGACAATGTATTACATGTGTATCAATTTGTGCAGGGGGGGGGGGGGGGGGGGTGTTGGGAGTATCATATAGATGTTTACTGGCAGTGGAGGGAACATCACAGAATGTTCCTCTCCAAGGGATTTGACATGAAATTGAGGGAAGATTATAACTTGTTGCCGCATACACGCACACTTTGATAACAAAATTACTTCTGGCGTCGAACATAACTCTTACAACCGATAGCATCGCTATCATTTGTTGGGATCTTCGTCAGGGCAAATGACAGTTACTACATAAAGACAACAGAATATATACCAACACGACACATGTACACATGGTGGGGGGGGGGGGGGGGGGGGGGGAGGAGGAAAGGAGGCGGAGACACAAAACAATGAAAGTAACTGTGAGTGGGTGAGAGTCAGGACTGTTTGACCAATCAAACAGGGCTGGAACTGAAGGGGGTGTTTATAATATATATCATTCATGTGGGATTATTTTATTCTTTGTTTTGTAGGTTACTGGCCCTCTTATAACGTTCCGTTCTATGAGAGCATCTATAACATGAGCGGTTATCCTAAATATGCCAAGAAAATGGGAACAGACATGACGTACCAGCTTGCCCCCAGGGCCAAGATCTTCAGACGAGACCAGAGTACCGTCACCGACATGGACTCCTTCAAGAAGATCATGAGATTTAATGGTGAGTACGGTACATGAATATAAACCTTTGGATGCCATTTAATAAGAATGCTTTTGATTTCTCATAGACGTATATTATCTTTCTAGCTGTTCACACCGTTACAGGGATATGTAATTGCTTCTGCTTTCCATGCCTTCTGTTTTCCGTTAGTCTTCTGGGTTGGGAAATGGAATCAAAGTTGCCTAGAGGCGTAAAGTCTGCCTTGATGCAATCTGTCCACTTCTTTGCTGGTCCTCACAACATTTAATAGTGATTAGTGCTGTCGTATTTCGGTTATTTCCAATAACAGTTACGTGTCACCAATAAACAGCCAGTTATAGG
Organism: Echinarachnius parma; assembly: GCA_037951105.1. NCBI lineage: Eukaryota > Metazoa > Echinodermata > Echinoidea > Clypeasteroida > Echinarachniidae > Echinarachnius > Echinarachnius parma. The sequence continues at coordinate 26,297 of JBAMJV010008006.1, read as the reverse complement.
TTAAACTGTTTTCAGTGTCCTTCTCCCTTTTTCTTATGAACAAATTACATTACTCAATTCCGGAAACATTGTTAATTGATAATGTACTATTGGAAGAATTTGTTATGGTTTCAGGGAACATAATATGGATAGAATCGGCGAGGTGATTGCTGTAGTCACAGACCTAGCCTGTGTTTGCATGTATTTAGAATATACTGACAATATAGTTTTGACCTAAGACAGATTATTTTCAACGGGGTAACCTCTTTACAACAGCACTGAAACCCTGTCGGTTTCTTACAGCCTAACAGGCATTTTGCTTACTGTAATGAAATCCTTGGCACAAACATTTTTTGGGGGTACATACATAAAAATGACATTATTATGAAGTTTTATTTATGATCCTTTTGTTTTGTTGTTGTTAGAATACAAGACTGACCCCTACTCTGAGGGTGACCCTTCCAAGTCCATCTGCATGAGAGGTGACCTCATGACCACACCCATGCCCGATGGTTGCTATGATACCAAGGTAAGATTGTAGATGATTGCAGGTTTTTAACATTCATATATATGTTATAAATTTAAATTAAAAATGAACAAAGAAAATGGGGAGACACAATTTTCTATGTTCAATTTGTATTTGTGTTATATATTTCTGATCAGTTTCTCTTGATCTGATTGAAATGATTCATATATGATTGTATAGAATATTGTATCGAACATATAAAACTGTTAAGGGACAATGAAATGAAATTAATTATATAATGTATATATATAAGTGATTGTGAATGCAGTTGATAAATTGTCTTTTTCAGAAAAATAAATAAGTAAGTGACATAAAACAGTTTATGTAGCAATTAATTATACATATTCTGTGCATTGGAAACTAACCTTGCAATGGTCCCCCAACAGAGGGTGCTTGTCATAACATGAAAAGCTTCAACTATATAAATATACCGGTATATATATAGAATTGTGATTTGCAGTTAATAACTGCCATATTCAGGAAAATAAATTAATAAGGAGATGATGAATAACAAAATTAATGCACATTCTATCCACAGACTACCAACCTGGCCATGGCGGCCGAACAGAGGGCGCTTGTCATCAGTGGACCGACGAGAGGTGATGGAAGCCTCCCCCCATTCAAGTGGACCGCTCCCTTCACTGGCTGGTCACACGCCGGTCTTCCCAACGTCTACGACTTTGACTATGTGGAGATGTTCCCGAAAGATATCTAGATGTTTATTTTATACAATCAAACCTGTCCGTTCTTCACATTTTCTTTAGTTTTTATAATTTATAGCTGGAAATTAAGAGTTAGTAATCTTAATTTAATTTTAAGAATATTGTTTAATAAAAGGCTGCGAGTTGGCTGGAATGCTCTCCAAAGGAGTGGAAAGAGTGCCATATACAAATGAGATTGATTGTTTTTACATGTAGTTAACACTGGTCAAATGACCAGGTAATAGTAATGATCGTAGTTGAATAAAGATACCTATTTTTGTAATATAATAAATTCATCAATCATAGAAGAATGATTAACTATGCCAGAAATCAAATTCATGAATATACTTATACAGCTTTGATAAAAAAAAATTTAAGGCCTGACATGGCATTCACGTTTAAATTGTAGAGAAAAATGCCATATTTCTGATTTTGAATACTGTCAATTAATGTTGAAGTGAAAATACATGCCTTGTACAGGGGTTGTACATATTTGATTAATATATATTATTGAGTCATACTGTATGCCGGTATACCCAAGTTTTTAAAGAAATATTACGCCTGAAATAGATACGCATATATTCACTCTAATAGGCAATACAAATTAATTGTATGCCTATATACCCAAGTTTATTAGGAAATATTCCAGCTGAAATAGATATGCATATATTCACTATATACATATTCATTGCATTTACAAAGTTCTACAAGACTGATCCTCTGAGCAAATAACAAATCAAGGGGAAAATGTAACATATTAAACAAAAATTGTTTGGTAAATGTGTGTATCTTGTTTAAAACATGAATTCATATCACATACCAAAGGCATATTGCCAAACAATAGTGGTGCATAAATATATCTTATATAATTATTGTAAGCATATTATAACTGAGTATATAGATTTTAGTGTTACAGTGTACTGTGTAATACATCCAGGTACTTGTAGATCAAGCTATCAAGCTAATAATTTTCTCAGGATCAACTTTTTGTGATTTTCCTTTGTACAAAATGTGCAAAAGGGATCAATTTGTTTCCATGTGCCTGCTTGATTACAGAGATTTATTAACTTTATTGACATGTGCCAAAAGTGGTGAATGGTTGATACAATGCGTATTGTTGTGATCAATGTGTGAACATTTCAGGTTAAATGGATGTTATATGTCTGAGTAATGAGTGAAAATGCAAAGTGATATTCACTACTACCTCATTGCACTGACTTTGTACAGTAATAACTTTCCAGTGGATAATTAAAAATCCAAACTTCAATCGTAAATATCTTTCTAACGAAAGGGAAATTTGATCAAACGAAACCTGTTCCCTGCTTCTATTGGTAATACAAATACAACAAGGTACATGTATGAGAGAACCGCTAGAGTTCTAAGTAAGTTTTATGGTTTTGGACAATGTTAGTAGATCCCTTTAATGGTGGTGGCCGGGACGCGTACTACTCACAAGGAGCTTCAATCTGTGATCTGCTATATCCACCGAGTGTTTTTGAATGCTTTATATATTGTTTTTAAAATGTCATGTAACTCAGAAATTACCAATAAATGAATGTTAATTGCCATTTGTTAAAACTCACTACCTTAGCAGGGCTTAATATTACATAGAGCACTGGCCTGCTAGGCCATAGCCACAAAAAATGTGCTTCGGGCGACCAAATTTCTCTACTGACAAATTTCACATGCCCGACTGGGCAACCAACATTTACAGACATGTTAATATTTTTCTATGTTTGGAGTTACCTAATTCTTGTTTCGGGAAAGAAGTTAATTTCTGTCATTGCTGTAGGGATTGTACACAGTTGGAAGTCGCCCAAGGATACTCTCAAAATCAATCATAAATATTTCAATAATCGGGGCTGTAGTCAAGTCCACAAGTTCCGAGTCCCCAACGAAATAGCATGTTCCCCATTTGTTTTACATTATTGTGTGGCTTGAATCCGAGTCTGAGTCACAAGACCATCAAAAGCAGTCTCGAGTCCGGACTTGACTACAGCACTGTCAATAATGAAGGAGACATTTTGAAATACCGAAACTGGTTCCATACTTCATTCATGAAGTGGACATCAACAAGACAAAGAGTAGTTGTAGATCATTGTGGTCCATTTGGACAAAGTTACCGATCGCCTGTTGTAAAATGATCACAGTGATCATTATTATCATGTGCAACTTGATATGTACAATTTACATTTTAATTAAAGATGTGTATGGTATGGAGGATATAATGTAATTATGATGTATGATTTATAATGTTCAAAATAGGCTTTATATTTTATATTCATTGTTATCTCTTCGTAATGTTTTTCATTACGATTCTATTCATGTAGTAAATGGCTTTCTATCTAATGTGTGTCTTTTCAATCATACATTGTACATTAACAATTTTTAATTTGTAAAAAAACAAAAAAAATGTACATGTAATATTTCAATAAATTACTGCCTGGTTCAAATCAAATTATATCTGTGTTATTCTGTCCTGGCTTGTGGACAACAGGTATAGGGGGGCGGGGGGAGGGGGGGGGGGTGGTTTCTAATGTATTACAATTTGACAATTAGACACAAGCTTTTTTTGTAATGCTTGCATTATGTGACCATGAAAGAGATGCGATCTATTAGTTGCAATTAATTATAAATCTGTCTATAGGGTTCACCTGGTCTGGTGAAAATTAGCCTGGTGCACCTCTATATATATGGTTGCCTGCTGCTAGTTTGCTCCCCGAGGAGTTGAGAATGTGACAAGATAATTGTGTGGGTCTGAACTGTACCAAATGACCAGGGATAATACTACATAAAGTGCATAGAAGCGATTCTGTATTAGGTGTTATATTCCACATACTAAGAATCTTGCTCTACGATTGGTCAAAAGTTAATCACGTGATGAAAAATAGTTTCGCCCATCATTGATGGGAGAAGAAAAGTTTGTTACATCTGTGTACTATCTTGGGTGACGGTGCGTTGCACTGTGTACTATCTTCAATTGTTCGACGAAATTAAAATAAAAGACTCAATCAATTGCTCAATATTCCAAATTTGTTAGCCCTTTGTGTTAGTTATAGGTCGTTTGTGATCAAAATAATTGATGTGGAATATAAAGCAAATAATCACCTTTTGGTTTCAGGCAATGGCAAACTATCACTTCCTCAGCGATCTGAATGTATACGCTATCTTTCCTCAGCTTCGCTTAGGAAAGATAGCTACATCCAGATCGCCTCGGAAGTGATAGTTTGTCCCATCACCTTCACCAACGGTAATTATTTGCTTACTATATACAATAACAGGATGCTAGCGACCCTTTTCTCAGTAAGATCAAGTAAAACTTGGAAATTATCTTGATCTGGATGCCAGTGTTAGAGCTCAGATTAAAAGCAAGTTGGCCGCCTTAACACTAACACCAACACAAAATGATACACAGAAAGCAGTAAATGTATTTCGCTTGAATTCAGCATTTTAATAATTACGTGTCCTTAATTTTTTCTTCTAATCTATGATAGCCAGTTTACAAATGTATATTTTTACAAGAGTCACATTATATCTGCCGACATACATACAAATAAAATCAACTTCAATATAAACTTAATACATAAACTGTAAATTGCATTGTACATACACAATCCTATATGTACACAAGCATGATACATGCATTAACTGAACTCGTACAGAGCAAATCTTGTAAATTTACACGGCACTATATATGCATACAGTACATGTATGTCCATTATTAAAGCAATACATGCGGCACGTTATAGAGTAAACCCGTTCGGGACTTTTTGATTTTGGTGTAACATGCATACTCCTTTATCTCCTTCAGTGCCAAGCTCGCATTTTTCGAGTTACAATACACACAAATGTCATAGAGCATTAAAATCCCTGGCACTTTAAGAGTTAATAGACCTCAGCAGTCTCCCAAGATATTAATAGAACACCCAAGTTCACGTGTTAGTTACATTTCATTATTCATTATCATTCTTTTAAATCTCTGCAAATTTCACGTTCGTTTTATTTTTTTTTAATATCACCGAACATGGAATGTTCTGCAATACAGTATTGATACCTTTTTAAACAGCTAGTATGAAAGGCAACTTCAAAAATGGAGGCACACAAACCAGGAGTGAATTCAATTTTGTTCAAATGTACAAAAGTAGCAATTTGTATAAATACCTGGAGGTTGTTTCACAAAGATTGGTCCCTAAAAGCTAGTGAGGTTTAGGGCTTATAGCCCGGTCACATATCAATGGATTGCGCAAACGGATGTCAAACGGAGAGCTAAATTTTCCATCCGTTCTATACGTTCCTTGTCCGGTGATGTACGTTGTTCTATGTTTTGTACATGAAGCAATGGAGACGACTTTCATCACCGGATAATTTAATTTTGCAAATTGTCTATTCGTTGGGCATACGTTTCCGATATCCGTTGATATCTGACCGGGCCATTAGGAGTTTATTCCAATCTGTTCAATCCAATCTAAGCAGTTTTCAATTTTAGAATCGCATAATAATAATAATAATAATAATATTAATAATAACCACATTATTTATATGGCGCTTATTGGAGAATGTAAAATGATGAATGGTTCAAATTAGAACCATCCCATACACACTATGAGCTGTCATCACTGCGGCATGTTTAAAGTTAAATATCATCATCCTACACATTGTATTTCACTTTTTGTACACGACATACAATACAAACATTATACACTAATTATTTATACTGAAAAGATATATACACACTTAAAGTGAAACCAGTAAAGTGTCTAACTCCACGAAAATTACTTGGAGCTTCCACATTTCTCTTCTACCGTGTTGTTTGGCTTATGGTAAGAGAAGAATAAAATAGGGTTAGATTTTTTCAAATGCCCCTTAAGTATGACGATATCTATCATTGATAATCATTCATAAACCTCATACACGTTATACAGTAATTCGTTGTAAAAGCTGACGCAAATTTTCGCTTTTTTAACCAGGAAAGCAGTGTTCTTTTTCAATGAAACTTTCACACATCATTCGGACATATCTTACGATTTTGGTATAGGATTGAAGTCTCAAATGTAATTTTGGGCAATATCTGACACTTTACAGGTTGCACCTTTAAGATACTCAATATGCACATGGTACACATTATATATTGTATAGCATGAATGTTGACATTCCATAGAATGTTCATAACAACTATTTACAAGGTGTCATAACCCTTGCAAAAAAGTACCATGGTAAAACCATGGTTTTCATGGTAGTACCGTGGTAATACCATGGTACCCATATTTTGACCATGGTAGTACCATGGCACCCATGGTATTACCGCGGTAGTACCATGGTTATACCATAACATACCCTGTATCCACTGTAATACTGTGGTACCCATAGTTTAACCATGGTATCCATGGTTTAGCCACGGTAATACCATGGTACAGAACCAGGGCCAATATACCGTGTCACCATGGTATTGTACCATGCCATGGTTTTACCATGGTACTACCGTGGTACTACCATGGTAAATTTGTACAAGGGAATAGCCTGCCACAAGTTTACAATTTCAATGCATTGATTTGGTGTGTTCTATTTTCAAAATAAATTCCCTTTTTGTCATTCTCCTTTAATTGTTATATATCCCTTTTAATCGGTTTTATCAAAAAATATCATTAACGCATACATTGTAGACAAAATGAAATAATTTTAGCCAAAACTTTGCATCGTCTGACAATTGAATGATAAATATGTTCATCCTGCCTCTAAATCATACACAACAATAGCAAACTTTTACAAGTCTTCATTAGTTGTTGAAATGTATTATGTTTAAATTGTAACAATTGAATCTGGCAGTCCATTATTTGTTGTTTGGAAGAAGATGTCCTTTATCAAAAGTAACATACTCTCCACAATGTTTATTAAACACAGAATGTATGACACGACCATTCCAGAAGAATGTTAATGAAGAAAATAAATCAAAAGAGTTGTATAGAATTTAACCGATTCATACTAAATTTGTTGTCAATATCGATATACAGGTATTCATTCATGAAAGAACTGCATGCACATTTCAAAAGATAACACAATTATCGGCTACCATAATGTATAAATATTCTACTTGTGATTGGTCCTGATCCGATAAATAAGAATAAGCTCAAAAGGGATAGTAAAGTTCTTTAATTTGTGAAAAACAACAATATCCTCGATAAGTTTTGAAAGTGTTTATTCTTGCATTAACAGCCGTTATTTGATTGAAAGGTGCTACCCAGCTAAGCTATTAAAGATTTCTTACTTTCTACCAACTGAGCATAGTTGACTAACCATTAGATTTCAATGATAGAAACTAAGTTTTAGCCTCTAAAATTCACTATGACTGAAACTGTTCTTTTCCTTCAAACCAAAACAACAACAAATCTCAGCATCACTACCGGTAGTTGATTATTAAAGGGACTTAGTAACATTGTCCAAATCCTCAAAATAAAATTTTTATTCTAGCGGTTCCCTTATACCTTGTTGTATTCGTATTAACAATAAAATCATGGGACAGGTTTTCGGTTTTTCAAATTTCCCTTTCGTTACAAAGATATGTATGATTGAAGTATTCAGATAAGAAAAACTCCGGGCGAGTTTTTCTTCCGTGTACAAAGTGAGTGCAGTGAGTTACTGAATATCACTTTGCATTTTCGCTCATTACTTGGCCATACAATGTCCATTTGACTTGAAATTTTCACACAATACCCTGTGGACATATGAGATAACAAAAATATACATTGCATCAACCATTCACCACTTTTTGCACATGTCAACAAAGTTACTAGATCCCTTTAATCTCTTTAAATTGAAAACAAAAGAAGATAATTGCAAGCAAAGTCAAACTTTGCAATATGTTCCCAAAATGAAGGTAGTAATGTATGGCACTTATTTGTCATTACAGTAATTTTTCTTTCATGAAAGCGTAAAGCACCTTGCATTTTGCATATCACAATGTAAATGTTGATTTTGTTGGTGTTAAGCCCTCCGCACACAGAGCCGACTCGATCCACTCCGACTGGTCTTCAGTCAGGTTAGAGTCGGTTTCGCTCAGTCGTAGCCGATTCAACATGTTGAATGATCTCCGACTGGCTCTTGACCGGCAAAACAGGAGTCGTGAGGCATTGTATACTGAGCTGAACCGACTGAAAACCAGTCGGATCGGGTCGAGACGGCTCTGTGTGCGGAGGGCTTTAAGTCACTTAGTATTTACATTCTTGCACAAAATGTACATATATTATCTGATGTACGAGGAAAAAAACAACACTTATTTTGTGGAAGACTACAAGACATATTTGATATTTGGAAGACTTGATAAATATTAATTTCATAGATATCTATCCTGCTACAAATGTTTATCACATCTTGAAAGACAAATTATGCATTATAACTTTATCTCTTTAATATTTAATCCATATTTTCAACTGCTAAAGCTATTTTCAAATAAAAATATATCTTTGATTTAGACACAAAACACTGCACACTACAAAATAATTTGGTAGTTATTGGAAGATGCTGGAAGAACATACGTACTAACATAACCAATTGAAAGACAACACTTTAACCCATTGCCTAATTAGTGGGTTCTGTATTAACTCATCAAGGACGGAGTCCCACATATTTGTGGGTTGGTAGTCCTACACTTCAGCAAGAAGATACAAAGTTATATAAAGTATACAATGAGAAAGAGCATACATTTCTCTATTTTTAGAGCCCTATTTTGTTACTCTACCTGCTTTAGATATTTTTTAATGATTTTTATTATTGCGTAAATCACTATAATTTAGGAAAATCCTTAAATTGGCAACACATTGTGATATTTAAAAAACAAACAGATTTTGGCATTCAAATTGGCAACTTTGCAGCAAAGTCACTTCATATTTGTCTTAAATTGTAATTACTAAATATTTTCGACCTATTTTACGTCATTAAAAGGTCTAAACAAATTAGGAGTTGCCAATTTGTAGAGGAAAACAATGATAAATTTTGCCTAAAACAGCTCTCGTCCTTGATGGGTTAACTCTATGGAGAGTGCAAGATCTAGAAGGGAACAGGCTACAGGAAGCTTTTGGAACATAAAACATTTTGGAGATGTAAAAAGTGGAATGCACATTGAAAGAAAAGTGTTGTAACACTACAATCGGTCTGGTAGGTATATTATATACATAATATGTATGAAAATTGCATAAGTTTAAGAAGGAATTATGAGCACCATTTTATGTCATACATCTGGGGTTGTAAGAACACATTGTTTAGATGATTGCTTATGATGAACCTCAGATTGATTTGTGTGTGTGTGAATTTGCCATTTTACATCTCATAAATATTAAAGTCATACAATTTAGCACTAAATTCATTGAACAGGTGCAAAATGCAAAAAACAAAAAAATACAACTTGAATTGTCAGCTACATGTAGGTTATCATTATTCATGAAAATACATGTACAATGAATATGCACATGAATAACATGATATTTACAGTACATTATTTGCATCAGTATCACTGAGAATGTATACATAATAATAATAATGGATATTCAGCATTCAATTTTGTCAAATTAGAAAAATACTCGAAATTTCAGAGTAGCATTTTCTGTACATGCAAACCTCCACTCTTCACTCATTCTGACTTTATCCTTCCTATATACATGCACTTGTCACCAAAATACTGCCAAACATTCAAGAAAATTACAAATTGCTCGTTAAAATGTGTACAGTAATATGCATGGTTATGGTTACAATATACTTTTACATGGTACAATCAATGTTCAAACAATCATGGAAATTAACACATATATTTCATAGCAATGGAAACAAAATAATGAATAAACAATGCAGTATTGGCACTCACAAAAATGATGTTCAAAACTTACACATGATCATATTTTCCAATTTCCAGCCATACGGGTATTTGCTGTTCAATGTAAAAAGGTTGGAAGTTTATTTCACGGATTGATCTTTGTTAGCGATCCACCTGGGCCCGTTTCATAAACTTTTTGCAATTGTTGTAAGTGTCCAGTTATTGTAACTACCATGGCAACAGCTGCAATGCTCCATGCTGATTGGCTGTTGACCTACTAGTTACAATAATTGGACATTTACAACAATTGCAAACGTTTTATGAAACCGGGCCCTGGTCCATTGTTAGTCCTCGACTTTTCAGTTCAGTTCAGTTCATTTCATTTTTTTTTGGCTACAAAAACAAATGAGATTAATCTGCTTTGGGAAAATGGGAAACATTGCTGAAATGGTGCTTAGAAAAAATCAGACAAACCTAAGTTTAACTCTGCCAAAGACAATAACAAGTTTGGAAATAATTTTATAAATGGAATGACCCGAAGCTCCTGCAGACAACAACATCAAAGCAATAACGGCATTCTTGGATATATTTAAATATCCCTAGGAAAAAATTAAAAAAATAATTTTCTGTTTACTTGTTCTTGTTGAGTAGCAAGAAGACAAAAGAATAGTATTGGAAATACTTCGATAGACGAGACTGACCACAGGCTTTTGACATCATCAACATCACTGCCAATAAAAGTATAGCATTCTTGGACACATTAACATATCTCTAGGACAAATTAAAAAGTCCTTGTTGGGTAGCAAATAGAAAACAGAATAGTTTTAGAAATACTTTGATAAATGAGACTGACCAAATGTTCCATCGTGGAATTCTAGGACACATTAACATGTCCCGAGGACAAACTAAGAAAAGTCCTTTTCCATTTACTTGTTGAGTAGACAACAAACTCATGGTATTCTTGGACACGTTACCATGTCCCTAGGACGAGTTAAAAAGTCCTTTTCCTGTTAAAGTCCTTTTCTGTTTACTTGTCCTTGTTGAGTAGACTCATGAGCATCTTGTCCTGTCTGGAGAGGGGCATGTCTATCACCCTGTTGAGTACCTCCATCCACTGCCGCCGCTCCTCCTGCAGGTCGGCACTCAGGAAGAACTGTCTGGTTGGTGTGACCAGCGTGAAGCTGTAGAGCTGGTCTAGTCGGCCCGGGGGAACACCCTCTCGCACTGTGAAGGCGTCTTGCTTGGTCCCTAGGACTACCTCTCCCTTAGGGTTCGCATCCTATGAAAAAAAGAGATGGAAGGAAAATAAAAACATAACATCATTAGAAACCTTGAGGTAGAACTGTGGGAAACTGTAGAGCTGGTCTAGACGGCCCGGGGGAACAACCCTCTCGCACTGTGAAGGCATCTTGCTTGGTCCCTAGGACTACCTCTCTCTTAGGGTTCGCATCCTTTAGAGAGAAAAAGATGGGGTGAAAATAAAGACATCAAGTCATCAGGTACAACTGTCTGGTTGATGTGACCAGGGTGAAGCTATAGAGCTGGTCTAGTCGGCCCGGGGGAACACCCTCTCGCACTGTGAAGGCGTCTTGCTTGGTCCCTAGGACTACCTCTTCTTTAGGGTTGGCATCCTGTAGAAATAGGGTGGAATGGAAATAAAGACATCAAGTCATCAGGTAGAACTGTCTGTTTGGTGTGACCAGGGTGAAGCTAAAGAGCTGGTCTAATCAGCCCGGGGGAACACCCTCTTGTACTGTGGAGGAGGCGTCTCGCTTGGTCCCTACCTCATCTTTTGGATTGGGATCCTAAGAAAACGAAGTGGAGTGAAATAAAAGACATTAAGTCATCAGAAATTATCAAGTTAGCAACTTATGTCTTGTGTGATAATCGTGAAGCAGTACAACTGGCTAGTAGACCCAAGGGAACCCATTCATACACTATGAACTCATCTCGCCTTTTTTGGTTCACATTCCTTGACAGATTTTGTAAGCCTCGCTGCCTTTTGGACCAGTCTTATTTAACTAAGCTCTCCTTGATGTTACAAAGCTGTCGGATATTACCAGATCAGCAATTAATATTACACATGGATTGGGAGTACATTAGCGAAAGAGTAGACTTACCAATGGGTCCGCATAGTAGCTTAATAACCTGCCGTCCATGGCGAACCAGCGCCGTTTGTATGCCTCACTGCCTTTTGGTCCCGTCTTACTCAACCAACCCTCCTTGATGTAATCTCTCGTTAACTGTGTGGCAAGCTGCTCATCGTATCACAAAAGATAAAATAAAGAAACAAATGAACAATGGTTATATTTTTCATATATATTTATTATTTTCAGTTTCATTTTCTATTCAACCTATCATAAAACACATATGTCATATATTGATATAGTATGCAAAAACAAAATATTTTTAGAAAATTATAATGACAAGCAACATAAATTATTGAATGATTGTATATATCAAATTATATTTATTTCCCGTGAAGCTCTGAAATGGAGGTGTTAGCATGAAACATTCAATGAATTCAATTGAATGTGTCAAACATCCCATTGTCAGATATTGCTTTATCAGATTTAGGGGAATTAATACAAATTTGTTTTGTGTTACCTCTTCATCACTCGCTCCTGGGTATGCCACCTTGAGTCTGTTGAACTTTGCATGACGGATGGCCATGTACCAGTCCACTATATCCTGCAGTCAACAAAGAAGACAAATTAATACATCATTAACCCTGATCAGGCTGGGTTTGGGGGCTATGCTATACCTGGGGGGGGGGGGGGGGGGGGTGGAGGGGCAAGGGGCTGAGCCATTAAAACAGTTGAAATTCGCCAATCACCTTCCTTAGATACCTTTAAAACTTTGTTAAAAACCCATTTATTTAAACAATAGGTGTACTTTAATTAGTTTTTTATGTTTGTTTGTTAGTTTCTTTTTCCCAAAAGCGCTGCGAGCTTCGAAAGACGGAACGTGCGCTATATAAGTATCCACTATTATTATTAGTTAAGTTTGTATGAATCCTATGAACAAAACATATTTTCCATAGGATATGTACAAATAACAAAATAAATTATTTCTGTGATACCATTTACTTACAAAAGGTAAAGTGACCACGAAACGACATAACCCTGTCGTCACAAATTTGGTTTTCAAAGGCTGCAAAAAAAAAATCATGCAGCGGTGTAGCGATACCTCTGCACGTTGAGGTATTATCGTTGATTGGGTTAGTTGCGTAGTAGTAGAAAATCCTTGTTATGTATTATCCTTATGTACTCCCCTTCCCCAACAAAAGAAGATTTTGAATTTGTACTGCGTAATACCAAATTGTAGTATTTGTTTACCTTTCCATCATTTGTGTAGAGGTAGATATTCCTTGTTGTGCTATCTTTGATGTAGCTTAGCTGTAGTCCATTAGGGTTCCCGATCTTCTCAGGTACAAACACTGCATTCAGCTCTGACAACAGTATCGTCGCCTTGGGCTCTTTCGCCTGGAAGCAAGAGGAAAGAAAGAAACAAAGACAGATTTATAATACTAATAATATTAACAATAATAGACTCCATTAATCTTGCTGCTTATATGATACATTATCATCTCTAAGCACTTTACACTATTACCACCCAAATCATTAGATAAAATGGCAGCCTGCATACATTGCGTGCACCATCTCCACTCCTTGGGGAGCATTCCTTCCAAGCGGAAGCGAAAAGATCATTCACATAAAGCTATACAAGAACCCAATTTAGAACTTAAATACAGCTTCTGCATTAAGCTTTTGGCCAAACCTTAATTAATAAATTTTTCATTTTAAACGGTAGATTTTCATACTGTACAAATGTAATTTGATATCAACAAGAAAAGGAAAGGTACTCACATGGACTCTGTTGTAATACTTCAACATGTTTTTGTCCTCGGACAAGACAGACAATTGTCATGAACCATTTTTAACTTTAAAAAAATTGTGCAAAGTACATTTGATATCGACAAGAAAAGTGATTACACTCACATGATCTCTGTTGTAATACTTCAACGTGTTGTCGTCCTCCGACAAGACAAACAGTCTGTGCTGGAATTTGTTGTCGTCCCGTCCCTTCTTCCAAAGATATCCCGTCTTCTTGCCCGATCGGTACGTCTGCTTGTCGAGATCCATAAACTCGTGCCGCTCATACTTGGCCCGTATCCACTGCTCTCTTAATACTCTGAGAAATAAAGAGAACAAATGATTATGAACTAGTTTAGCCCCAAGCCAAGATCTGATTTTTTTTCGATTACAAATGCCCTACATTTTACTTTGGTGTGCAGAATAAAAGTGCAATGCATGATTATACAGGGTGGCCCCCCAAAAAACCGGAACAGGGCACTTCCCAAAATATAGTAACAAAATGACTATGTCCATCGGATAGGGTATATTTTCCAATGAAAAACGATACCAAGAACAGTAATTTTGGTTGTGTAGTTTTTGTTTTAGGGCGCTCTGAGTGACACCATGTCAGGTTCCCATTTTGTCAATTTTTACCAAGTCAGTGCCTGATAAATCGCACTTACTGCCTGTCATATCATCGAACAACCATGCCCACTCTCTCGGCACACAGCTGAATGCACACTAACAATAGCGCGCGTATTGCTCGTTGTTCAATGCTATGACGGGCAGTAAGTGCGATTTATCATGCACTGACTTGGTAAAAATTTACAAAAAAGGGAGCCTGACATGGTGTCATTCAGAGCGCCCTAAAACAAAAACTACACAACCTAAATGACTGTTCTTGGTATTGTTTTTCATTGGAAAAGATACCCTATCCGATGGACATAAACATTTTGTTACTTTATTTTGAGAAGTGCCCCGTTTCGTTTTTGTTGTTGGGCCACCCTGTATAGCTGAGCTTATGCTGTTATGAGACTTATGAAGTGGGTCAGGTTATCCTAGGAGTTAACCTTAATTATATCCCAATTTCACTTAAATTAGAATGTAACCATCTTCCCAAAGTCAGTTATTGCCAATACATGTAAATATTCATATATAGTGACTAAGGAAGAGACATACATGTACATGGAAGAAGACTGGAAGATTATTAGAATACTATTCAGGACAAAATGTAGGGAGAAATTTTGATTAAGTATTAAATAACGATGAAAGAATACCACTCAAGGAAAAGTAAATGTGAAAGTGACAATGACTTACTGGCAGTCTTTCTCTGTGGGTCGTCTGTAGAACTTTGGTACATACTGTTCATACTTCTCCTTGGCTTTCAAGTTACCGTGGGCTTCCATAAACTGCAAAGGAGTAAACATTAATCTAGTTATTAATCTCATTATTAATCTATTTATTAATCTATTTATTAATCTCATCTTATTAATAATGAGGATGATTTGATCAGAAAGAACAAATTACACAACTTGATTGAAAAAGGGACAAGAGAAAGTTGTTATAAGTCGCATTGAGGACAATTTTATTTTGGTGCAGCCCTAAACCTGTCTATAAAGACCACCCTAGGGAGAAAGGAAAAGTGGTCTCTGTACACAGGTAAAGGCTAAAGCACGTACATGTATGGGTGGGCATATTGTGGAGATTTGTGCTCCTTTTCATAAAACTGCAAGGAATCAAAAAAAGGGGAAACAAAACCCATATAATTAATCACGTTGAGGATGGTTTCATTTTGGTAGCACAGACAAACCTGTCTATCAGACAAGGGAGACAAGAAAGTGATCTTTGTAGACAGCAGCATAAAAAATACACGGGGGCAAAGGGCGATTTGCCCCCGTAACCTTTGAAATCGCACCCGTGAGCCACAACATGGGGGCGAAAAAATAAACTTGTTCAACAATTAAATCGCCCTCGCTGTGTATACCACATTTATTAGTTAGTCCCATGCATGCAAAATGTTATTTTTTATTGGACTGAGAATGCTTGTCTTTAGTATAGGATGAGATATTTATAATCGGATATTTCAATGTCTGAGAAAATTAAATATAAAACCAAATAATAAAAAGTCAAAAAAGCCCCTGTGAGCCCCAAAATAGCCTTTGTGAACATTTACACAGGGGCGATTTTTCTTTTTAAATTTAAATATTAATAGCCCTCGTGAAAGAAAAGTTACTTTGGGGGTTGGTAGACAGGTGGTCACTAATGCGGGTTTGACATGGGTAATGCTGTTAGGTAAAGAAAAAATCCCGGATCGATCTCGGATCGGTAGAATTCAAAATCGCTAACGAGATTCTCGGATCGGATCGGATCTCGGAAAAAAATAATATTGCAATTTGCTCTGAAAAAAATGCAGCGTTGTAGACTTATCTTTCTTGTTTTATATGCCAATAATATTAACAATGTTGACGCTTTGAGGCATGCACATATCAACCTTTACAGAAAAACAGTTACAGACTATTCAGAATTAACTAAGTTTCGCAAGAAAAGTATTTTTTCCGAAGTGAATTGGGCCTAGAAATCGATCGTTTGTTCAGCATCGCGCCACACATTCACAGAACTCAGCCGGCCAGTCACGGGGAAACATCACATGGAAATATGTACGATCTTCTTGGTGAGAGCCTTCAAAGAGTGGCTATAAATTAGCCTTTTTGTGATCAACACAATTTTGGTAGTCTACTTACATGATAACATGGCATTTGAAAGCTGAACAGATTTTAAAAAATACCCCCAAAACAATGAAAAACTGGGCTGAATATATCGATAAATTCCCAAAGCACGTTCGTGAGGGAAGGTTGAAGTAGTTACGGTACCGGTAGCAGCAAGTTTTCGGGCCGCTGCACAGCTGCTGGCATGTTTCACGCATATTCGCTCGTGTACGGGTCTTTGTTTCATACGCCGGATTCATCCGCGATCTGTTATGTATTGTACATGTAGTTGTTATTTACCGATTTTTTTTAGTAGTTGTTTGCATTGCTTTGGGGCTCAGTTTTTTTCTGTTCAGCTTTTAAACGCCATGCAATCATGTAAGTAGAATATCAAAACATTTAAACATGGTGCAAATAACCAAAATACGTATTTTGAGCCACTTTTAGAATGCACTGGCTGATCAGCTCGATCATACAGATATACATCTGAAGTCTCCCCGAGAGTGTCGGCCTAACTTTGTGTGCATTTCCGTCGGCAATATCGTTCAAATGACTAGCAATTTTGCGCATCCTGTTCAATTTTCGACTGCGAAACGAATTAATGAACCAAGAATTTCTCCAAAATAACCACTCATAAAGTAAACAATATTGATTCCCCCATTCTTTATTTAAATTACACTACTTAATGGACTGTCAAACATACACATTTTCAATAATTACTGGAGAAAATGGGTCGGCAAAATCTTCCGATATTTTCTACCGAGAAAATTTATTTCTCGGATCCGTCTCGGATCCGGCTCAGAAGCGATTATCGCCGGGAAATCGGATCGTTCCCGGATCGGATAACAGCATTAGACATGGGGGCCAGGGTATTTTGGGTAGATTTTTGTCTCCTTTCCATAAACTGCAAGCAATTATCCATCTTCGGAGGGCCTGACAAAAATCATATTTGTTTGATACAAAATTTTATTTTACAAACTATAATAACTGTGCACAGCACACATCTTTATGAGTGATTAAGTAAACAAAAAGGTCAAATTATTGGCACGACGTCATGCAATTCATTGAACAATTGAACAAAGGAACAAGGATGTGTATTTAAATGGGTCAGTAAACAACAGCCCACAAATATTTGTTCAAAAAGTTTCAACCCTTATGTAGTATGTAATGGATCCTGAATGGTAATAATACTACAGGTATCAATTCTCTAACCATGGGAACAGTGTGGTATTACAAATTGAGGTATATCTATTTCAGTACATATCCACACAGAGCATCCCATTTATCCGGGAAAATGGGAAATTGTGAAGAATATGATGTATAAATACAATATTATGCTATTATAATATCAATATGCTATTGGTCACCTGTTCATGGAAATTATAAACAAAATCAGATAGTTTGTGACCCAAAAAAAGAATTTGATGGCCATTATCGCAACATACTATTAATTAGTATTAAAGTACATGTTTATAAAGTTGATTATATGTTTTATTGCACAGATATTGATTTATTAACAAGTGTATGGTTCAGCATAGTAGGCACACAGCTAGAGTTGACCAAGCCAGCTATAGAGCCAAGGTTGTTAAAGGGATAGTTGAGTTTTGGTCAAACTGAATTTTATTTTTAGTAACCTAAACCTGCACCATTACAGTACAAACTAATAGTTATAACTTATAACTCCACCATGCTCGAAAGGTATACAAAATTACAAACGACTACCAAGTGAAAACCCGGTTATCATTAAAAAATAGCGGTTACAACTCAAGAGGGCACTATCTAAAAAATCATTGGTTTCAACCATTTTTCATACAAAATTTAAAAACCTCTTTTGAATTTTTTTGAAAGAAGTGTATTATTTTAAGCATGTATGTATTTTTTTTTTAAAGTCAAGATGTCGTCTAGCCAGACGATATATAAATAAAATATTTTGAAATCAAATTTTACAACTATGAGAGCATTCGAAAGGGAATGATTTCCCATGTTTTATCAAATGAACTTTCAAATGGAATTATTTAAAACCAACCAATTTAGTGTCATGGGGCATTTCGGGAAGTACCAATACTCAAGTGTACCTTTAACTTCAGAATGTACTTCCTTGTACATATTTAGCATTTAGTCCTGCGTGTGTATTTTATTTTCATAATCAACATCTAAAACGACCATCTTTGTTATTCCAAATTTTATCATAAACATATTCATTATTTCCTTTATCCTGTATTCTAAGTATCACTGAACCACTTACACCACCATTCAGGACTATGTAGTCCCCCCAAAAGTCAGCCAGGGGTCTATAGAGAATGCATTATACTGTATACTATAATAGCCTTGAACGGGTTAAAAGGATAGTTAAGTTCTGATTTAGAGGGTGCTTCAAAATATTATTTGCCAAATTTCAGTAAAACAAGAGCTTAGAAATAGCAAGAGCACATACATGTACACATTTGAATCAAAACTAGACTTGTTTTCAAGATCGAAATCCATTCAGAAAGGGCTTTATAAATATCTACGAATAGAGTTGATGGAAATAAAAGTCGCAGCGATGACTTTTATTCATGATATCACTATAATTGATATGAATTCTTATATCCAACGAATAGCTTAAAAATATACCAAAGTGGCTGTTAAATTCATTGAGGGGTATAGTTCTGATTGAGTTCATAGTAAGTCTCCATTATATCTACCAAGGGAGATAACCACAATGTTCACTGGACTCGTCAGCAAATTTCTTTGTGTGAAAAATTTGCTTGAAAAGGGTGAAGTGACTGAAGTTTGTTTTCATAATGACTGCCTTTTAACAAAAGAGAGATACAATCACACAATTTCTGCCATGATTTTTTTCTTCAGTTATATATATGAAGCCAATTCCTTGTTCAATAAATGCAACAATATTATGTTTGCCTCTTTGATTCTCGCCATAGGAAAACCCTGCACTTGTCGGTAAAAATCAAAATGTAGATGTTCATACCATTAGAAAGGCCTCATCACAAGCTTTCATTTGATGCTTTGTTCTAACTAATTGGTCAATAATTGGCGAAGATATGATTATCGTTAATAATAACGCTAATGATATTCGTTTGTCTCGCAATGTATGGTCAACAGGTGATACAAATATACTGTAAGCAAGGGTATTTATACCCTACGGCAGGCGCAGTGCGCTTTTTTCTGCTTGAGCGAGAAAGCTCCTGATTGGCCAGTAAAGGACATGTCCTATTGGCCGACGAACACGGGTGTTCCACCAATCAGTGGGCCGCTAGTTTGGCTCGTCTGTTGGACGGAAACAATAGCGTGCTGGTTCGGGCTGGTTGGGGAGTGTCATGGCCGCGTATCGTACGCATCCAAAATTCTGGGATATCGATCCCGTTATCTCTGTTGAAGTTGAATTGAGGCGGATATTGATAGCTTCCTTTACCCTACGTGTGTACCAGTGCCGTTCTTGGGAAAAGCACTGAACCCCGTCCCAGTCCGGCTGGTGCTGGTTCTCCCAGGCATGTTCGGCTATGGCTGAGCTGTCAGTTCGACGGAGCCCGACATCCCTTTTGTGCTCAGTGATATGATTGTTTCAATTTTACAATCTTAGGTCTTTTACACACATTCTGTGAACTTAAAATGCCCATTTCTTCAAAGCATGAATTACCGACAAGTGCCGGGTTTTGCTATAGCTGGTCACATATTGTCTAAGTAATTGATAGTTATCTTATTGTATATTCCTCTAACTACAAGTACAAATGTATCCTGTACTGTGTACATACAGTACTATCTCTTGGTTTGTTAATTACATCAGAGTTGTTTACAAATTAGTATTAATAGGACTTATTTTCATGCCAGATTAGTTTGATAAATTGGAGTTTGAACACTTCAAATAGTACATGCACTGAACAGGCATTGTTTATTACTTTATCGGATATCGTCCCAATCTAACAATTATGTGGCACAATGATAACTAATGATGACAATTAACAAAAATAAGTACCCAACTCATTTAGAGACTATTTAGATGATTGTAAAAAGTCTTGATATTACTTACATGCCTGACCAGGTCAAATAATGATATTTCATATGGCCTGTGGTAGTAATACATTTTGTGATCATCATTACTACAACAACAGACTACAGTACACTTTATATGACTTCAGGGCAATTCCAAGCAAACATTGACATAAGCACCCATTTTTCAAATTCGTCGAATCATAACATATTTGGTATCAAATTAAAGCTAAAAGATTGAACTATTCAGAAATGCAGTTTGTTCAAAAAAATGTTTGCGTAAACTATTATTTCATAGGAATTAATTAGCATAAATTAATTTTCAATTTTTTTAACAAAATATACTTGTAAATATTAAGCTTAAAAGAGCTGCAAAAATAGGTTTTCATAAAATTTTCTTTCAGTGTTGGTAAGAACATAACTTCAATTTATCAGATAAATATCTATTTCAGCATTTTCGCTCTTTGTTCTGCATCAGTGACTGTTTCATTTATAGTCATCAATATGTCACGCTGTTACCCTAAAAACAGGTATTTTTAATATTTCTGGAAAAATATCAATGGGAATGAAATTATTTTTTGTTTCTTCTTCATTCGCCCATAGGGCTATATTATGGATGCTAAATAGCAGCATTATCTTTTACCACTAATTAATCTAAGCAATATCAATTTGGTCACGCTGTTACTTTTTGGGTAACAGCGTGACGCAACCTACTTGATCTCCATTGATATAATACACTAGACAAAATCAAATAATGAAATATGTTTTTTTTTAGGTATGCTCGGGCATTGCTCATGCTTTGATTATATGAATAGGGTCAGTTGATAATGTTTCCATCACAAAGTTACCCGAGTCATAAATGTGTAGGGGTTGTATGTCCGTCTTTCTGTACATTCTGTACATTAGTGTTCTTTTTTTTGCAATATCTCAAGAATCGTTGGATGGATGGATTCTGTTCAAACTTTGTACAAGACATGTATTCAGAGGTACGGATTATCTGATACATTTTGGGGCCATGAGGTCAAAGGTCAAAGGTCACATAGCTAATTAATATGCAAAAAATATATTATTCTCAAGATATTTCAAGAATCCTTGAAGGATGCCATGATAATTAATACTGGTATGCGTTCAGTGAAGTAGATGACCTGATTATAGAATTTTTGGGGTCAAAGGTCAACAGGTCAAATTATTGTATTTTATTTTTTATCTCACAAAAAAATGCCAGAATTAATGTTAGAAAGAGTACTGTAGGTAAAAGATAATTCTATGAAAATGTTTGGAGCACAGGTCAAAGGTCACTCGGATAATTACCAATTCAAACACAATAACTTACTGACATTGAAATCATGTTACATGAAACAAATCACTTGTAGATATGCACTGTGCCGACATAAAATTAAACATTTGTATGCTAATTTGAGAAATAAGGTCACGGGTCAGATGTCAAAGGTCTAATATTTCATTGTTGCAATTAAGTATGTATTTGGGTTTTGATATTTGATGGTTTCCACAAACTAAATTCTGAAAAAGATAAGAATTTCAGTTATGTCCAAAAACATTTTTTGATCAATAGAGGGCGCTAGTCTGCAAATTTTTGTCATGCGAACCATCATTTCAGAGCATCTGGGTTATATTACCCATTCATCTAGTTCTGTATAGATTCTGGATGACTACATCAAAATTATATAATCTTATTCATCTCATCAATATCTCCCATATGGGCAATTCCATAAATTCGGACGTACATTTCACACACTTCAATTAGGTACTAAAGAAGAAGTTAAAGGGTACCACCACCCAAAACTAATATTTGTATAATAGAAAGGTAACATCTTTAGTATTCCATTCCATCAACAAGTTCACAAAAATATGTTTGCAGAAAGAAAAAAAAAAAAAATTGGAAACCGCATCACCATTCTAAAGCATGCGTTTATGCGGTCTGAATTGTATAGACTACCGTGGGTGCAGCAAGTGAATCGCTCGGAATTATATTGCCTACAAACGTACGCGTGAGTAGAATTGGCGCACTCACAAACCAGGAACCAGGAAATAGTAGTGGTTCCGTAAGTGGTGGAAATTAATTGCTTTGTTTATGAATTACTCAACCCTTTGCAAAATGTTAGGTATCTATTTGATATCACAAAACAGTACCAAAACATGTAGTAATGTGTTGTTATTTGCCCGGTGGTCCCCTTTAATGTAAATCATACGATTTTATGTGATCAATAGATTGCAAATGATGAGTAGAAAATAATAATATGACTTATTCAGATTTTACCACCTTAATGACCTTGTACCGATTAAAAAACACTGCATGGTCGGACGTACTCAGAGAAAATGATTTTTCTGACAAGAGGATTTCAACTGGAAAACTCTGTGAAGTTAATCATTTTTTTGGGCCAAATCATCTATTACCATGTTGATTAGATTGTAAATGATGGGAAATATAAAAAAAATTGTAATATTTTCCCTTCGAAGTATGGAATATTTAGGCTTTATTTTTGTGTCGGACGTACAATGTCGGACGTACATGTGTTATACCAATGCAAGTCTACTTGCTGCTGAAATATTTGCTGTAAAGAGACACTTTAAGTCATAGTTAGTAAGTAATGTTGTCTTAAATGGTAGATATAAACATTTTATCACTGTACCATTACATTTTGGCAGTATAATACAAATAAAAACACAAATAATCTTTACTAACATGAATATGCACTGATGGGACTACATGAACTAGATTTATAATGTATATTTGAAGTTTAGGGTTGATTTTTCATCACAAAATGTATGTTTGTTGTTCTTTCCTACTAAGAAAATTGTTAAATGTCCTAAGTGAGTCAAAACAAAATAATAATTATACAACGTGGTCCACTGAAGTATGTTTTTATGATATATTTTATAATGACAGCATGATAGTGTGTAGTATTAGTATGTAAATAGCCATACAAAAATGTGACTATGGAATGTCCAGCCATATGATGATGATTTGTTAGAACTAGGGATATGAATCACTAAGTAATTAAGAGATATTACATTTGAATACACTCTTTAATCATACAGATAAGATACAGTGTGAATTTAAGTGTTTTAGGCTGGCAAAACTCTATTCATTTCAATGCCGTGTCGGACGTACATGGTCGGACGTACGCAAAAAGTGTACGTCCGACCACCCATTTTTTCCGTAATTAGTGATGATTGGAATTTTTTTTTTTACTCTATGTGTAGATGGGTTAGAACTTGCTTTGCATTGACATCCTGCCCTTTATTGGGTTCTTTGTCTTTTCGTGAAATAGAAATTAAGTGTTTTTCCGTGTCGGACGCACATGACAAAAATAGTCCTGATATTAATT
Organism: Echinarachnius parma; assembly: GCA_037951105.1. NCBI lineage: Eukaryota > Metazoa > Echinodermata > Echinoidea > Clypeasteroida > Echinarachniidae > Echinarachnius > Echinarachnius parma. The sequence continues at coordinate 2,392 of JBAMJV010008006.1, read as the reverse complement.
AGCTACAAATCGTAATTAAAAGAGTATTTTTCTAATTTGTTTGTGGTAATGGATTCAGAAAGTTATACTGTTTACATCTATCATGGTCAATTAATTATTCAGTCTTTTTTAATTGAAATACATAAAAAGATCAAATGGTATGTTACAGCAAAGAAAAATCAGCAACTTCAGTATGCCTTGATTTGGAAGGGTCTCTTGACCTTGAACTTAGTCAAAAATTTTTTTAACGAATGGTTTTTGACAGTTCACATTATTACCTTCAAATTGATGTATTATTTGGACCAATATGATGATTTTGAAATTTTGGCCTACTGGTTGACATATTTATGGAATTGCCCATATGAATAACATGTACAATTCAGAGGTCACGCTGTTACCGTCACGCTGTTACCGTGCACAGATACGTTTATGATATCATATTTACTATGAACATTGGATTTTTTCTACATTTTTATTTGGATGTTCTAGCTTGATGTCTAGTACAAAGAATCAATGTGACAAAATTGCAAAATGTTCCTGTAGTTCACAGAGTTTGCTTAGTTTCTTACCATGTAAGAAACCCATGTCTTTTTGCCGTCACGCTGTTACCGCAGATATTGATATTCACAATTCATAATTTAGTGGGAATTTTGATTTTCTTGCCTATTGTAAATAATTGGTAGGATAGTGGTAACAGATGCATATCAAAATTTGGTTCTGGACATTTTTATTTTGTGAGTTATAATTTAGACTTTCATTGTGAGAAACACCCTCCGACCGTCACGCTGTTACCTTGGAATTGCCCTTCACTTAAATTTTTTCCTACAAAACATTAATTTACCCCTTGCCTTACACCATGGTAGATCGGCTACGTACAAAGTCTATGGGGATTTCAAAATCTTGAAGGGAAAAGGTGATACTATATAAAGAAATAAATAAAAACCATGCATAAAATATAAGACCTGTTTTTTATGGATTAAACCCATTTACTATAACAAGCGCTGGGCTGTCAACTTTGGGGAACTGGTTGGAGGGAGATTTTTTTCTTTTTCTCTCACCTGCCCTCCAAAAGTCGCTCAGTTTGAAGCCGAGACCGAGTACCTTCAAACTTTTCTAGGCCGAGACCTCTCACCTGCCCTCTAAAAGTCGCTGTCGCTCAGTGGGGGGGGGGGGGGGGGGGGGGGGTTGTCCATAGAAAAAATTTCGAAGCCGAGACCGAGTACTTTAAAAAATGTTGAGATCGAGACCAGGACCAGTCAAACCACAATGGAAACAAACGTGTTCGATAGTTCGTTTTTATTTTGGTGCGGGAGATTTTCATTTTACACGTTTGGCGGGAGGTTTTTTCATAAACCAGGAGATTCTATATCGTTTGCGGGAGAGCAGGAGGAAGGGCGTGGTGGCGGGAGTGTCCCGCTACGAGCTGGTGGGACAGCGGGAGAATGAGTGTGGTGGCGTGAGACTCCCTCCAAATGCGGGAGGGTTGACAGCCCGGCAAGCGTATTATGTGCTATAACATGTACTACGCCTGTTACACCATTTTGTTGGCAGAAAACAGCATGTGATTATTCTACTTAAGGCCAGGTCACATGGCTCACAAAGTAGACTTTGGTTCCAGTACCATTGCCAAGTCCAAAGTCTGTCTGACTACATGTGAAATTCAAGAAGTTTCAAAACTATACAAATTACAAGTGCAAACTGCCACTTTCGATAATGCACACAGGGTTAGGCCTCAATGCACAATTCTATAGAGACGTGATAGTTGAACTATGTATATTGTCTGTGAACTCCAGTATGTACAATGTTAATTAATTGTTCATAAAAGAAAACCTTGAGTGTATTGTGTGCGTTACCAACGTTAGTTTTGATTCAAAAGTTTTGATTCAAAGTTCACTGTTCTCTTATTTGTCATAATGTATGTAGTTTGATTTGGTTTCCTCTATTGATAGTGCTCACAGTTAATTGTTTAGTTTTTATAGAACGTTAATTAATTTGAACCGTATTAGGCATATAGTTACGTAGTAGCTTAATGAATTTGCATTTTACATTCATTGTTCATAAAAGAAAACATTAAGCATATTGTGTGCGTTTAATACCAACGTTAGTTTTGATTCAAAAGTTTTGATTCAAAGTTCACTGTTATCTTATTTGTCATAATGTATGTAGTTTGATTTGGTTTCCTCTATTGATAGTGCTCACAGTTAATTGTTTAGTACATGCTTTTTATAGAACGTTAATCAGTTTTAACTGTATTCTAGGCATATACGCATATGAAATTTGTATCTTAGAAAACTTTATTTTACAAGTGTATAACAATTATATGATTCATGTGAAATTATGAATTTAAATTGTGTGATCCATGATATATATGTATACCATCTATCCTCACTATATTGATACACAAATTTAATTG
>JBAMJV010008005.1:0-27933 GCA_037951105.1 Echinarachnius parma | reverse complement strand
CACCAATGGATTTCCTCATTTCTCACTAAAACTTAAAAGACAACAGGACTGTTGTTAATCCAAGGAACATCATCCAAACCAGCAGAAGTTCTATCTGGGGTGCCTCGGGGCACAGTTCTCGGCCCACTCCTTTTCTTGATGTATGTCAACGACCTTCCGGATGGACTGAAATGCAGAGTCAGCTTGTTTGCAGACGACTGTGTGGTCCTTTAATCCCATATCCTCATTGGATGACTGTGGAACTCTCCAAACGGACCTGAAGATCCTCGAGAACTGGTCGTCTAAATGGCTTATGTCATTTAAAACTGACAAGTGTAGCGTACTACGATTCACTCGACGTAAAACCAAAATAGATTTCTCATACAAGCTTTCAGGGCACACGCTTCAAGGCTCCAACAATCATAAATACCTAGGAATCACCCTGTCTTCGGACTTGAAATGGAATACCCAAGTCGACAAAGCAGTCTCCAAAGCCAATGGAATGATTGGATTTCTTCGGTGTAATCTAGGAGCTGCCCCACAGAAATTGAAAGTCCAGGCCTACAAGAGTCTGGTTCTCCCCCACATCGAGTACTGCAGCACTGTATGGGATCCTCATACAAAGAACAACATACATAAATTGGAAGCTGTCCAGAGACGAGCTGCTAGGTTCATCCTTAACGATTACAGCCGTGAGAGCTCAGTTACAGCGATGCTGAAGTCCCTGGATTTCCCACAACTCCAGGACAGAAGGAGTGCAAACAGACTCGTCAAGATGCACAAGATCATCCATAATAACGTAGATCTACCTTTGGAGGGCCATCTCTGTTTCAACAAACGAGACCAAAACGCGACATCAACACGGAACCACAACCACTCTCACTTAGTGTACCGTTTTCAAGAACCAACTGCTTCCAGAAGACATTTTTTCCAAACACGGCACGTGACTGGAACACACTTCCTTACTCATTGACATCAATTAAAGACTCCAAGACTTTTAAACATAAATTAAACAACAGCAAGCTTGATTGAAGCGGTCTCCTCCAATTGACCTCTATCACACCTCAGTTGAGTGATGTTCCTATAGGAGCTTATCAACAGATCCAACCGTGAAACCGTGAAACCGTGAAACACACTCACAGACAGTCAACACCCACAGCACAGTTCAACTCAACTGAGGCTGAGCCTTAGGTGTTAAACTGTTAAGTCTCAAGTTAAAATTGCATTTTATGAAATGGGCTACTGGTGTTTTGGCTTTGGCTAGGGCTAGGCTTAGCCTTAGGCTTATCCCTGCCTAGGATTTGCTTTCCTGGCAAATGCAGTGTCACAATTAATTGTAATAATGTTTTGTTTTTTAAATGTTTATTGTTATAATAACAAGAGAGGGGGCATATATACTGTTCTGCACAGTATCGGAAGAAGAATAAATACCAAATGATTGAACACGGGCGTAGATCCGGGGGGGGGGGGGGGGGGATATATCCCCTCTCTTTTTATCGGTACGGGGAAGATGGCCTTTATAAACATCCCCCATTAAAAAAAAAGTTAAATCTGTATAAATGCATACCAATAATAATACTAATGATAATAATAACAACCACATTTTAAACACCAATTTAAAAACTTTCTCCACTTAGGAGGAGAAAATTACATGCCTGTTCAAATTCTACACTTGGCTTTTCATTATCTCGTAAACAAAATATTTTCACCATCTCCTCCAAAACTAAACTATAGTCTATACCCCTTTAATTTATGTATCGATATAAAATAATGATAACATAATTTATTAATGTTCATTAGTATTCACAGAAAATTTGATTATTATTCATGTGTGAATATATTTTCTCTTTCTTATTTACAAAAATTCCTCATAACTCGTAATTTTGTCTTGGTTATTTTGATGTTTGTAAACATCGTTGAATGTCACTGTGCCATCTGCAATTAAGCTTGTAGCTGCGAATGTGACATTTTGTTTATTGAATAAAATACCATTATTATTATTTATTATTAAATTTATTATAAAGGTTAATTAGTAGATTTGGTTCTCTGTCTTGATCCTCTTGTCTTACTGACCAGCTTGGCGACTTCAAGCGCGACTTCCGGTTAGTGATAGGCTTACAACTCACACAATAACAGCGATGGATGGAGCGATTGGAGTCCGAGATCCGACAATGGATGCTCGCATCGTGCACTCCGTATCTGTCAGCAACAAGAAAGAAGTGTCGACTCTGCAACACAAGGAAAGGTATGTATCGTAGATTGGGACTTGAACACCAATGACACCCTAGCAATACTTTCCCTTTCCTAACAATTAATCTTACTTTCTGTTTAAGGCAATTAACTTTGTCAAATGCTACAATTCTCTTGGGGATTTGACTTATCTCTTGTTGTTTGTAACGAATAAATGAAATGGGTTTCGATCCCGTTTTGATTTTCAAATGTTTTTCGATTTTCAAACGCTTTTCGATTGTAGTCAAAATCAATGGGCAGTACGGAGGTTAAATCTGGCATCAATTTTTAATTGTTGTGTTTTCACTAGTTATTAAACAGCGTGCATATCCAGTGAAACTTTGACACATCATTAAGAAGAGTCCAAATGATGATACTGATACTAAGTATGATTGAAGTCTCAAATATCACTTTTCGAAAAATCTTATGAAATTTAATGGAGCACTTCAAATTGGAAATCAACTTTCACTTGGAGAACAAGGGAAATTTGTTTTCTTTCTAAGATTAACGAGCTTGTGATTATAAGTCCTTCATAATGTTGGTTGAATCGGTTAGAAAGTCAATGTGCTAAATATTCATATTCTGTTTCTAGTCTAGTGGTGTGGCGTGGTCTGACTGAGGGGGGGGTGGGGGGGGGGGGGGGGGGGGTTGCACACTCTTTTTATTTCTGTATTTTGTAAAGGATTTCCCCTCACTTGTTGTATTGTTTTGTTTTTTAAAGCCAAATGCTCGTTTTTTTGGAAAACTATCGGAAATAATTTTATTGGCCAAACTAATTGATTAGTATTGTTGAAATAGCATAAAAAGGGGCGTGTGTGGGAAAATCCGAACCTTAGTATCGTTAAATGCAGAAATATCAGTTAAAACGTTTATGAAAGCAACTGACATTGAGCCTAAATTCATCGTCAGTTTGGCCCGTATACGCTGGCCACGCTCATTCGTGCGATACGCTCGTGCGAAACCATGTGCCGCATTTGCCATAGGATTAGCACGCAGCGCACGAGGGTGCATATCAACATACAACCGTCGGGCGATATCAATTTACAGTAAATGAGTTTAATAATTTACCAAATATATCAATTAGTAGGCGGTTTCCAAGCTGAATTTGTATCTTCCCGTATCAGTAAAAACATATTCTTTCACATGATTGGTAATAAGAGCGTACATTTTATTTTTTGTAGGTGGGGCCGTTTCCCACTACTGGCATTTGCCTTTAAATTAGATGGAGGTGGGGGAGGGGGGGGGGGGGGGGGGGGGGGGGGGGTCATGTGCACTTGCCCCCTCCGCTTACCTACTGTTTTTTGTCTGTCTCTGTGTTGCTCTTTTTTATGATAAACATTAATTTAAAAAAAAGTGGTATTGCTTTATATCCACGGGAATCCTGAATATCTTGATTTAATTAAAATGTTTTGCTGTCCGAAATGTATGGACAATCTTTTTTCACAACATAATTCTTCTTTTTTCCATTATAACCTCAAAACACATTTGGTAACACAAAAATTCGTGATTTTGATTATTGATCCAAAGTTCGAATCAATCATTATAATAGGCATGCATCAATGTGCTTGAAGGTTGTTTTGCATAGTTTTGACTAGCCCCCCCCCCCCCCCCCCCCCCCCCCCCCATGAAGAAATCGTTTTCAAACAATGTTCAATAACGAAGTGTTCTTTTCTCCTTTTGTTCATACTTGAGAGTAAAACAAAACATATATATGTATTTAAAAATAATAACAAAAATCAACTACAACTATGTGAATCATGAACCATATTTGAAATGTTCCCTTCATCACTATTTTCACAGACCAAAATACACGTTGAAGCATGGCAATTATTAGACCGAAAAATCAGTCTATATTCGAGGGTTTGTTCCACTGAGACTGTATCTTGTTTCATTATCATCTTACAATATGTTCCCGCTCCACTATAGGGTTGTAGTATGACGTCATAATATTAAAGGGCCCCATAACGAGGTGGGTTTTTCTGTCTAGGCAGCAGTTTACGTCAACCTTCCTCAATCCCACATTGCTCCCCTCCAGCGAATACAGAACTCAGCAGCCCGTCTAGTTTCCCGCACAAAGAAATCAGATCACATCACTCCCGTTCTGCGCTCCTTACACTGGCTCCCTGTATCTCAAAGGATCCAATTAGTTCTCACTCTTGCATACAAATTTAAACATGGCCTAGCCCCTAACTATATCTCAGAATTACTTATCCCCAAAATGCAACCCTCTTCTCGTGTACTTCGCTCGTCATCCACCGCCCATCTAGAATTCAATACTGGTCCCATCCCTCGCACTCGTTACGGAAAACGCGCCTTTTCAATTGCCACACCCACTCTCTGGAACAATCTTCCCGTCCACATCCGTGCCTCCACTACACTAGATTCATTCAAGACTGAACTCAAGACCCACTTATTTAGATCGATTTAAGCATATTTTGTATAATATAATCTCTATCGTCTCACTTAAATTACATGACTTTATAATATTGTTCAATTGCTTCTTTTCTATTAAATGTCATTATTTTGTGTAATTATTATTACTTGTAACAGCGCTTAGAAACCCTGTATTAAGCGCTTTATAAATGCACGCTATTATTATTATTATGGGATTATTATGGGATTATTATTGTGGGATCAATCACCTTCCTCAGTGCCAAGTTCGATGAGCTGACAAGAAGGGTGGAGGAGCTCCACACTGCTAACGTTTCGCTGAGAAAAGACAATGGAGAGCTGAAGAGCAGAGTGTCAGCACTCGAGACGCAGGTGAACAATTTAGAAGCGTATGGGCGCCGGCAGAACATCGAGATCGCTGGCATCCCTGAAACCCAGCAGGAGGATGTCGGGGCGGTAGCCCTAAAAGTCTTGCAGCGAGTGCAGAGGGACGTTGACATCAACGACATCGATGTCGTCCATCGACTGGGCCAGCCAGACAACATCCGGCAGGTCCATCACCGGCAACCGAGGACCCAGCCCCGCCCAATCATCGTCCGCTTTGCCACTCGCAGGGTGAGAGACAAGGTGTTTGCCCAACGCAAACAGCTGAAAGAGACAAACATCAGCGATCTGGGTCTTGGCCTGAGGGGAGATGGCAACATCTTCATAAACGAGAACCTACTCCCCGCTACGAAGAACCTCCTGTACCTAGCCAACAGGGCAAGGAAGGACAAGGGATACAAGTTCCTGTGGACTTCAAACGGCAAGATCCTCGTGAAGAAATCTGCGGAGACACTAGCCATCGTCCTCACCTCTGAGGCCGATCTTGAAAAGATTAAGTAAAACTTTCGAAGAACAAAATGCAGACTAAAACTTTATTATCATGTTTGATGAAACAGAGTCTGTATTAACATCATGTCAGTGTTTTAGTTTAAGCCCAGAAGTATTCAATTCTACATTTAAAGATTTTCCAAAAGATTCGTTGAGCTTTTCGCATATTAATATTCGATCCCTAAATAAAAATTTTGATCACTTTAATCTTTTTTATGATTCTGTGCTTAAGCATAAATTTAGTATTATAGGCCTCTCGGAGATTTGGCAATTACATGAGGATACTGGATTTGGAATAAATGGCTATAATTTTGAGTATAGAAGTCGTGTAGCTGGCAGAGGAGGAGGTGTTGCTGCATTTATTAAGTCCGAGTTTATTTATGAAATTATTGACATGGATGTGCGCCATGCCGAATCTATATGGATTTATCTTCATGTGGATGATAAAATTGTTGTTGTAGGCATAATATATAGGAAACCTAACACCGACTTGAAAGAATTTCAGGAAAGTCTGGTTGATACACTATATAAGTTGAAGTTGGATAGACGCCATTGTGTGTTAATGGGTGATTTCAATATTGATTTACTTAATATAACTCACAATGTAGTTGACGGATTTGTGACACGATTACAGTGCTTTGGTCTAGAACAGATTATTGTAAATGCAACTCGTAAAACTGAGTTTACAGAAACTTTGATAGATCACATTTATACTAATTATAGTGCTGGTAATAATTATGCGGGTATATTATTGACGGATCTATCAGATCATTTCCCTATATGTGCTTTCTTTGAAAATATGACTTGTAGTAAAGAGTTAGGATGTTCAGTTAAAGTACGAGATTATAGAAATTTTGATAAGGCTAAGTTTATTGCTGACCTTGCAGGTGTGTCTTGGCAAGAAGTATATAATTGTAGAGAAGTGGACAGTGCATATGAAAGGTTTTTGAAAATATTTGGAAGTGTTTGTAATGAATATGCACCATTTGTGGAAAGGAAAAATAAGAAGAATGTGAGTAAACCTTGGATTACAAAGTCAATAATGAAATGCATAAAACGCAAACATAGACTTTATTCTAAGGTTTTAGAGTCTAGATTTAATACTAATGTTTATGATAAGTATAAGCGGTATAGGAATCTGTTAACATCTGTTCTAAGGAATGCCAAGAAGTTATACTATGGTCGTCTGTTTAAAAAGTATGAGGGTAATTCAAGTAAAACATGGAAAACAGTTAATGAATTGCTTGGGAAACAGGATCAGACTAGGAAAGTTGTTGATAAATTACAAGTTGAAGTAGATGGTACATTTCAGGATTATAGAGAGCCCCAAGAAATAGTTGATATATTTAATGATTTTTTCGTGTCGGTTGGGCCGAGGCTGGCAGAAAAGATTAATGAGTTGCAATGTGAACATAGTTATAAGGATTATTTAGGAGAACCTCTTAGAAATTCCTTGTATTGGTCACCAATTACTCATGCTGAGGTTGAAAGTGTAATTTTGAATTGCGATATGAAAAAGTCATGTGGTAGTGATAATATTCCTGTTAATTTATTGAAAGATGGTGTGTATTATGTGTCGCAACCACTCTCATATATTTTTAATATGTCTTTTCAATTGGGTGTCTTCCCACGTTCTATGAAGATAGCCAGAGTCAGTCCGGTGTATAAGAAAGGTACAAGAACTGATCCAGGGAATTATAGGCCTATATCTGTCCTACCTATTTTAAGTAAAGTGTTTGAGAAGTTAGTGAATATTCGTTTAGGTAAATTCCTCGGAAAATATGAGCTATTGTATAAACATCAGTATGGTTTTAGGGAAAAGCATAGTACAAATTTATCACTGATAAGCTTGATAAATCAGTTAATTAAGTTTCAGGATGAAGGTCGAATTACTGTAGGCGTCTTTGTTGACTTTGCTAAAGCATTTGATACAATAAATCATGATATACTCTTGGGCAAGTTAGAAAATTATGGTGTACGAGGAACTCAATTGAATTGGTTTCGTGATTATTTGAGTGACCGTCATCAGTTTGTGCATCATAATGGTTCCACTTCTGCCATGTCTTTAATTAAATGTGGGGTGCCCCAGGGATCTGTTCTAGGTCCTACACTTTTTTTGATTTATATTAATGATCTGCCTAGATCATCAGACTACTTTAATTTTAGACTCTTTGCTGATGACTCTAATATTTTTCATTCATTTTTGCCTAATCAGGCAGATATTAATTTATTGGAAATAACTGATAATTTAAAACATATTGATGAGTGGTGTGATGCGAATAAGATTACTATTAATATAAAGAAAACAAATTTTATGATTATTAAGCCAAGGAGAAAAGAGTGTCGTATTGTTGGAGTTGTCAAAATTAAGAATGAGTTATTGAATGAGGTACACGTATCTCTTTTCGTTGGAATATATATTGATAGGTATTTGGTATGGGATGAACATATAAATAATTTATGCTCTGTACTTCGTAGAAAAGTAGGAATTTTGTATAGACTACGACACTTTGTTCCTAAACAAGTCCTTGTATTACTATATTATTCGTTTATTCAGTCACACTTAGCTTACGGCCTTGAAGTCTGGGGAAGTGCACCTTTGATGTTGATGAACAAAATATTGGTGTTACAGAAAATGGCTTTGAGAGCAATTACTTTCAATAATAGAATGGCCTCATCCTCCCCATTGTTTTATTCATTAGGTATATTAGATGTGTTTAAGCTGTATAAATTATTAGTAACACTTTTTAGTTTTAAGCTGATTTATAAACATTTACCACACTCAGTGCTTGAATATTATACCTTTTTTGAAAACTCTTATAATACAAGACAAAAAGATGGAAATATTTTGGTTAAGCCTAAGATGAGAACAGAGCATGGAAAAACTTCAATCTCATTTCAGGGGTCTGATATTTGGAACAGTATGCCTTTTGAGATACGAAGACTTGATAGACTCCACCTTATTAAGATAAATGTAAAAAAGTATTTATTGAGTCATTACGTCTCATAATCTTTTGTGATTTGCTGCCAAAGATTTTGTATTCTGTTGAAAAGTTTGATATGTTTAATATAATCTTATAGCTTAGTTGTTCTTAGTGGGTGAATGTCCACTATTGTAAATACTTAGAATAGACTGTTATTTAATCATAGTTTCTTGCCTCATTTAAATGTAAGTCATTTATTCATGTACAAAGGGTCCTACGCCCCACTAGCAATAGCTGCTATTTCTGTAGGGTCCTTTTACCAATTTGTTTGTATGTTAACATTTCTTATATACATGTATGATTGTTGTTATATACTTGAACCTTTTGGTAATAAAGTTATTCATTCATTCATTCATTATTATTATTATATAATCAACATCAGTCTTGGTACTGATCAAAGTGAAGGAGGTAACTAGTTTTGTATTTTGTTGCAGGTCACTAAAGAGTGCAAAGGATGTGCAAGAGCACATTCACCGGCGGGAGGAGAAAGAGCTGATCCGCCAGCTCACCAAGTTACAAGATGAGAAGGGTAGGCGACACCCAGCAGAGATCATGGGCTCCCGCTCCCGGTCTAGGACTCACTCCAGAGTGTCGGGGTCTGGCCCGGATAGTAACCTGGTAGGTAGGCCTAATAGGGAGGATGCTGAATAGCAACATCACTGTTCTTATCGATATGAGGCAGATATAAACTTGAGAGGGGGATAGAGAGAAGACAGGAAAGGTGACAGGGGACAACTTCTGCGAATCCCATTTTTGAATAAAGCTCTCCATGTTTGCAAATGTATTCATTTTTTCTTGAGTTGAGAGCAAGTTTTTTTTAATGATCTGCACAAATATCAGTTATAACGATTCTCGGACATTTACTAAGTAATACAATGTTTTAAAATACCGAAATATGTATATTTATGAGATGATGTGACTCGGGAATAAGGGCAAAAAAAGAAATATGTGACCAGGTGGAAATGAGAGAGAGTGTGAGAGAGAGAGGGGAGATAACGTATCAACAATATATTAAACATCACATACTTGTAGGTTCATGTGATAACTATGATCAATTTTGAGTAAAAAAAGATTCCCATTAAGTTTTGTACGGGTTTTATTCCTACGAATTCACAGTCCGAGGTTCTCCAACTTGACCCAACATCGAAAGGTCGACTTTCGGGCGAGCGGCTGTCTGGAGGCAAGTCGACTCATAATGCATCGATAGGTTACCTATCAGCAGCAGTAGCCCCATTCGCCCCTCACGCACCTCCCCTCGCTAGAGGGTCATCCCGCCACATGGCGTACCACAAAAATCGACGGTCCAGCGACGCCATGATGAGAGGTGGAGTCGGCGGCGGTCCCAACAATCGACGGTCCAGCGACGCCATGATGAGAGGTGGAGTCGGCGGCGGTCCCTCCTCGGTCCACCTTCATCGTCCTCACCACTCTCCTCCCCATCGTCACGGTGGTTCGTCCAGCAGGCACACCAACTTGGGCATCAGTCCGCAGCTGTCGCATATGTCTAATGAGTCTGGCCACGGACCACCACCACCACCTGTCCACCAGCCAGCTGGCTACGGACACTCCATCAAGGAGCATGTCCAACGGGAAGGACTCAACAAGAAGAGACTATCACACAGGTATGAATCTTTTTGTACTGATGAATAGTTCATTGATGGATGGATGGACGAATGGGTGGATACTGGATAGATTAGCTAATATATAGGTGAATGGATAAGGTAATGAATGGCAAAGAGGAATTAATTATTTAATCAACAATAACGTGAAGAATGAATGAATGAAGAATTGATTTGATGCATTTATTTAACAAGAAATTTGTACATGTCATTATTTGAATGAAAGCATGAATCGATGAATACAATCTTGAGTGCTTAACCCATCAAGGACGAGAGCTATTTTAAGGCAAAATTTATCATTATTTTCCTCTACAAATTGGCAACTCCTAAATTTTGTCGACCTATTAAAGACATAAAAGAAGGTGGAAAATATCTAGTAATTACAATTTAGGACAAATATGAAGTGACTTTGCCGCAAATTTGCCAATTTGAACGCCAAAATCTATTTTTTAAATATCACATGTGTTGCCAATTTAAGGATATTTCTAAATTATAGTGATTTACGCAATAATGAAAATCATTACAAAATAACTAAAGCAGGTAGAATAACAAAATAGGGCTCTAAAAGTATAGAAATGTATGCTCTTTCTCCTTGTATACATTATAAAACTTGTTATCTTCTTACTGAAGTGTAGGACTACCAAACCACAAATATATGGGCCTTATAGGCACTGATGAAAGCGTTAAATCGTTAATTACTGATCGTCTTCTCCCATAAATCCTGCATTTACTTCCGATAGCTATATGGATCCAAAGAACTCACACCGCCGTGCCAGCGTACATACGACCTTCGGGGACTTAGAGAAAGGGTCCCATATGACCCTAGAATCGGGTATGCTCAACTCAACAGGAAGTCGTTGCCATCTGAGCTACAATACGGCCGGCCATCACCCTGCCACGAGGCCCTCGGGATATGCCCTCGGCTCGGGACAGTCTCTGCACCGACCAGGAGAGTCGTCGCATCGCGCTGCCGGTTCGTCGCAGCAGCGGGTGGCAGTGCCTAGCCGATTCATCATCAGCAAGCTCTTCGACGGGCAGTCGGTGTCGGGCATTGCCGAAGAAGACAAGAAGAGCAAGAAGGGTAAAAGTGAGAAAGATCAGGGCGCAGCTCATCGATCTGGGAGTGATGATAGCGGATCATCAACGGATTCAAAGCCAGAGAGGGTCATCAAACTAGCTTTCGCGGAGAATGGGAGCGATCACAATGGTCCGCAAAGATCCGAACGTAAGTAACTGCTAGCTTTTCTTCTTCCCCTTGAAATACCGTTTTTTGTAATTGTCATAATAATTAAAGGTGCACCTGTAAAGTGTCAGATATTGCCCAATATGACATTTGAGACATTTGAGATATGTCCGAATGATGTGTGAAAGTTTCATTGAAAAAAACACTGCTTTCCTGGTTAAAAAAGCAAAAATATGCGTCAGCTTTTACAACGAATTACTGTATGACGCTTATGAGGTTTATGACCGTTCATTAACGCTCTTGAGCTGATTGATAGATACCGTCATACTAAAGGGGCATTTGAAACAAATCTAACTTTATTGTATTCTTCTCTTCTCTTAAAATAAGCTAAACAACACGGTAGAAGAGAAACGAGGAAGCTCCAAGTAATGTTCGTGGAGTTAGACACTTTACAGGCATCCCTTTAATGTTTACCGATTAAAATGCACAAAATTAATCATGTGTGTGGATAAAGTGTGTCTCCCTGAAATAAATTGAACTCTTCTTGAAAAAAAAAATATGTCAAAGGGATAGTACAGTTTTAGTCAAACATATTTTAATTAACTAAAACTTGTCAGTTATCAGTGTGAACAATTTTGTGAATGTGATGTTTGGTAAAAATTAATTATTCAATAGAGAGATCATCAAAAAGAATTATAAAACCATTTAAGTTAATTTTCTGAAATGTGTATGATTTAGAAGTATTTTCTTATGAATTGGTTTCTGAACCGATTTTGATCCAACAAAGTTGATTCTGTCATTCCACTTGTGTGCTGTTTCAAATGTTAAACTTCGTTTTTCATTACCTCACGAAAAAATATTTCTGGAAGTGCCCTCTGTATCAAAACTGAACAACCCTTTACTATGTGTCGACATGACAATACCTTAATTCCTTCACTGCAATTTTATAAGCGTAAGTCTTTATATTTAATGAGGCGAAAATAAATTCGGAATACTGCTGTTTAAGATTGTGCGGAAATTCAACACGAATTTATGTATTTTTGTCCTTTCTTTCCAATTTTCCTGACACAGGGAAATCTTCTGTAGCTGCGGCTGGGACGTCTTCGCTGAATCCCGCGCCACCAAAGTCAAAGAAGCAGCCAAGCAAGAGCTGCCACACGGTGAAGCTGAGCAGCGAGGTGCGACCCGGTCGCTCCAAGGACTCTAGGGCATCTAAGACAGGGTCGTCGCTGGAGGAGCATGATGCAATTAAACACGAACACCGTACTAAAACCAAAAAGGGAGGTGTGTTGAGATTAATAACTTATTTTTTGTCAAAAAGTAGATTATTTTTATATTGCAAGACGTTTTCTTCCGATTGATATGACAAAAGTAAGTGATTGTATTCAGTGTTTGTGATTAATTCCTTACAATTAATTCAAACGTATTTTCATATCAAATAAAGATCTGAAAGATCGTTAAAATGGTCGTCTGGTACTTGAGAAGAAATTCAACTTCTCAATAATGTGATTAAAGCTTAAGCCAAGGTCAGAAATGGTAGTCATATGTTTGATTTATCAATATCAATTATACAAATTATACAAAATTATAAAAACTTAATTATCAAAATCAGTATGCTGTATAATAAAGAAAACGATGTAATGATGTAATAGAACACCGCAAATCAAATTGAAGTAATGGCATGTCGCAGTTTTGTTCTATTATATCCCTCATAAGATCGTTTTACCATTGTATTTGACAAATGATAGTTTTGGACAACACGCGCAATCCCCGCGCAATCACTTGACCGGGCTGTTAGCAAAAAATTAACACTAAAAGTTCGTTACGCGTTCGTCCCATAGATCATGTGTTTAAGCAAAATGCACACGCGATCAAATTTGTGCAGTGCTCTATGGCGCACACGTTCTAGTCACGTGATTGCCATTGCTGGTAAAAACTAACACCCTAGGAAGAAGAACGCCAAGACAGCCAATAAGCACATCCGTGGGAGCGTTAGCACGCATTCATTGCGTATGTGCGCAACTGCCAGCGCGTTGGTACGCACTCGGTTTTGCGTCTTTGTGATTGTATGCGCAAAATAACAATGACTTTAAGCGTATTAGATGCGCCCAGGTTCTGGAGGCTCATCTGGCTTCAATAATGTCGATTGATTTTTATATCAAAATTTACGAGCGATTTTATGAAATATTCAAGAGATTTTCACTTATTTTGCTATAAGCTGAACACAATCACTGATATTGATGAGTGATATAAAACAACTAACGAATGTGCTTGATTGTGATAGGCAATCTATTACCTCGGTGGGCTCAAAATGACTATTACCCTCAGCTACGCTTCGGGTAATAATCATTTTGAGCCCACCTCGGTAATAGATTTGACTATCACAAGAAGCCCATTCGTTAGTTGTATATAAGTTCACATCTTCATTAGATATTACAGCTTCCTCTTTGTTTTTCCTCGACTCTAGTTGGAGAGATTGAGATACCACTAGAGACGCTGTACGATCTCCGCTCTTCGCTGGGCAACAGTCTCCATTTGGACAGCACGTCGACGAGCGTCGACGAGCTACTGGCGTGCATGGGAGGCGGCCAGCCCTCATACGCCGGAAGTTCGTGCGCATACGACCCGTCGAGCAGCTCTAAGCACAACCGCCTCTACCGCACGCGCGTCCGGGCTCTGCAGACGATCAACGCGCAAATGGAAGCGATGCGCAAGAAACAGGCCGTCGATCCCATGAAGAACTTTGACCCCTTGGAGGTGCTGCGCTGCCGCTACCTGCGCCTGTCCAAATCCAACATCGATAGCCTGATCACCATGTGCCGGGAGGCGGGTATCGAAGTTGATATGCACCCTCATATGGATATTGACGACGTCAGCAAGTTTGTCTTCGACGGCTCGCATACGAAATCAGAGACGTCCAGTACAACAAGTGCAGATGATATCAAACACGTCATTGTATAAAGACGGTTTTTCGTCGAAACAATTGTGCATGCAACGAACCGTTAGACAACTTCGGAAATAGTTTCTCGTTGAATCATTTCAAATGTCAAGTTGGCCGATTTAATTTATTTAATTAAATGTTTCAAATATTTATAAGCAGCCATTTTGACCGACAATTGTTTACGAGGCGTAAAGGGACTATTAACAAATTTTGAGACAAAACAAAGTAATTGAACATTCAATTTCATAGAGAAATGACTGTAGCTAAAGTTTGATAGATTTAACTGATAACTGGTTGACTATAGCAGAGAAATCAATGGTATTGACATTGATGTTGATTTGCGTAAAACGTACGGGATTTCTGCGTTCCGCCTTAAAAAGCACTGTAACTTTGCGTTGGTAAGTTATTATTATCAGCATTATCGAATCTATCATATTGGTTATTGTGTTGTTTTATTTCAAATTTTGTTTTAGATATAATTCTTATATAGAAATCCTGTTTCACATAAAACATATTGTTATATACTTAACAGATATGCTTGTACGTCTAATTGCGTATAATATGGTCGAAATGCCTTGAACACACCGTTTTAATCTTTAAGCATGCAAAATGATATACACGTGGCCCAACTTTCCCTGAAAAGTTAATGCTCAAAGTTGAAGTGCAAACATTGCAATAATAAACAACCGGTACAAAATGTTACTAGAATATCCACAACTTTATTCTGTTCGTGTTTTGATGCAATTGACATTACTTTACTCAGTATACTGGTATATATAAAATGACATAACAAAGTGAAGAATCAGTTTATTTTATATGTGAGTTTGAATGACTTTCTCTCTATGAATACGTATATATAAGTACATGTAAGTGCATGGAAATGTTTGTTCAACATGTGTGTATGTATTATAAGTGTGTGTGTTTTTTTTACTTGAAAGAATTAAGACATTTGTAGAGTGATCTCCTAAAAATGGAGGCGAGGAAAACAATGGCATTGAACAAGTAAATGCATATCGAACATTTATTGAATTATGAAAACAATTGGAATGCAGGGACACATTTGTATGTCTTTTTGAGGCACGGGCGTAGCGACTTACGTAATGCCTATTCATCAGGGGGGATGGATGAATAGATCACCCCCCCCCCCCCAGTTGAATGGTTATCAATGACATATCTACGCCCGTGTTTTGAGGCAAGAGTGAACTCTGATATTTCATTTTAAAAAACAAAATAGAACGATGTAAATGGTGTGCCGAAAATTATTTAATGTGTAAACCAAATACACTGCTACATAAAGATTTCAATATCACATTAACATAACAAATAACTATAATAAACGAAGTCCTTTACATTCAGAATCTTGGTAATTAATTAAAGGGATCTATAAAGTAACATTGTCCAAATCAAGTGCAATAGCATGGTTTGCTCCATATGTATATGTTTCAATATTAACATTACAGACGATCGAGAGAAATAAAGAAGAAAACAAAAAACGAAAAAAAATTTCCATTTTCTTTTCAGGACAATTCATAGAACAAAATTCGATATTTCGTTGTTTACCAAAAGCAGTCGGCAAGGTCCATGGTCGGAGGGATTCGTGGTATAAGGAGAATGCGTGTGCTCCCAGAGAAATGACAATTTTATCATTCTAAAAAGAGAGTAACGAGGAACTTTCCTCTAAATCTTAAAGCTACTATGTTAATCTACTTCATTACAAATGAACAAGTAAATAGATACATAATTACCATTAAAGGAAACACAACAGTCATTCGATGTATATTAACAAATATAATGCCCGGCGCAGACAGAGCCGACTCGACCCGATCCGACTGGTTTCAATCAGGCTAGAGCCGGACCCGGTCGGTCGGAGCCAATTCATCGTGTTGAATCTGCCCCGACTGGTATCCGACTGTCTCTCGACTGGCAAAATGTATGTCGAAGGGCACAGAAAACTGAGCCGATCCGAATGAAAACCAGTCGGATCGGGTCGAGTCGGCTCTACGTCCTGACTGATGGACCCTGTCGAGTACCCAAGTAGAAGTAGAAGTAGAAGTACTCGTTGTTACCTTATACTTTCAAAATACAATGATTTTGTTCAAGTAGGGAGGTAGATCAACTGTCTGTTGTTTCGTTGTTACGGAATATAAACTCGCTTTCAGCCATCTAGATGTTTTTCAGCAAGTCATAAAACATACAATTGCAAATTTTACAATAAACCAAATTAACAAGTAACATCATTTACAGAAGAAAAAAAAAGCAACATTCAACTGACATTTAGCTCAATGAGAAAAAATATCTAAAATGGTTGGCCAATAGCCTATCCAGAAATTTGATCGAGAGCGGTTGACTCTGCTTCATGATCTGGTTGCTCCTTGTCGACGTTGAGGGAGTGTTCTGTATTTACGGCCACGGCAAAAACCTGAAGAAATCTGGAGGGGAAATGTAAGAAAAACGACAGATTATAAGGTTATTAACAATTATAAAGGGTCGCTTGATTTGTATTGTTTTCGTAGGCAATATGTTAAAGACAATTTTGAAATGCTCAAATTGGGCCTATACAGGGTGGCCCAGAAATAACGGAACGGGGCACTTCCCAAAATAAAGCAACGAAATGACTGGGTCCATCGGATAGTGTGTCTTTTCAAATGAAAATTGATACCAAGAACATTAATTTTGGTCGTGTAGTTTTTGTTTTAGAGCGCTGTGAGTGACACTATGTCAGGGTTCATTTTTCTTCAATTTTGACTGACCTATTGGCTAAAGAATGACCCGAACGGCTCGGCATAGAATTACGGTGCTGTGGCTATTCAGTCGAATGCACACTAACAAAGGTGTCCGCATCATTGTGCATCGTAATTCTATGACGAGCCGTTCGGGTCATTCTTTAGCCAATAGGTCAGTCAAAATTGAAGAAAAATGAACCCTGACATGGTGTCACTCACAGCGCTCTAAAACAAAAACTACACGACCAAAATTAATGTTCTTGGTATCAATTTTCATTTGAAAAGACACACTATCCGATGGACCCAGTCATTTCGTTACTTTATTTTGGGAAGTGCCCCGTTCCGTTATTTCTGGGCCACCCTGTATAGTATCAAACTGTTTACTGTCCCTTTTTAAAAGGATATATTAACATTCTTACAAAACGGCCAGTGCTTAAGCGCTTGCAGGTTGGAACTTCCTCATCCCTTGCAAAATTCCAGCCCGAACTGGAGTTCTGTACATGGTCATGACCAATTCATAATGATAAGACGTTATTGTTTTTCTTGATTTTTACAGTAATTATGAATCATTATAATTATTTGACTGTGCATAATGGTAAAAACTGTTCTAACAAGGGAGCATGCGGTTCCTAATTGGCAATAACATTTCGATTAAAATTGACGCCAGAGTAATGTAGGTTTTCCCGCTCAATTTGACACTATTTTTCAATCGATTCTTTCAAATTCACGCATTGCCGCGTAATCGTTGGTATTGGTCTTTCAATTTCCGAATAAGTGCAAGCGAATTCATGCAACCGCATAAGCTTTCGTGAACAGACACAGGAATTAATTTATGGGCACTCGAATTTGCGAATGTGCAGCCAAATATCAACTTGGTACATACAAATTAACGCGTCATGCCCTTTCGCGAATTCGAATGACCGAAGAGGCGCTGGCGTAAACTATACGTGCCAATTTGAATGACCATTGATGAAAAGGTATGCTCTTTGTGCAAATTCACTTGATCCAACGTGATTTTGAACGACTATTTACGAATACGAATGCTGCTTTGACACGGCGATCGCAAATCGCGCGAATTCGTTTGCTCCTATTATCAATTTGAATGGCACATTCGCGAAATTGAGCGGGAAAACCTATATTTAACTATTACATTCAATTTTGTTTTCTTTGAAAAATATATCTATCCTGAATTACATTTACCATTACTGCTACAAACAAACGTGTTTACCCGTTCAAAGTTATTGGAATAACCACAATAGCCGCTGCGACGTAGAAGGTTAACTGTGGGAAGTCGATCTTCACCGCATAGGAGAACAGTCCATTCAACAAGAAGGGGGAGCACACTTTAAAGATGCTAGTTGCCAGAGAAAGTAGCGCGAAGTTGGCTCCTATATATTCGAAAGAACATGGTATTAACAAGATAATGTAACAATACAAGCAGTAGGATATGGTTTTCATTTAGTAAGCAGACGTAGAGCGGTCCCTCTCATCATCTTCACCCCCTATTCATTATTAATTATTGCTTCATAATTACGCCCTTGTTAAAATATAAAATAAATAATGGCAGTATATTATCAAACAGTTAAAACATACACTAATATAGAGAGTGTTCAAACAGGTTTCAATGTTTAATCAAACCATTCATATCGAAATATATTCACATGTTTTACTGGGCCCAACCAAAGCCAGACCGCGCGTTACGATTATTATTATTTTTTTTAAATAATTTTATAATATATACCTATGTATACCTAACTATCGGGAAACGGGTTGGGCATAGGCGTAGGAGACATATAGGCCTGATATAGCCTATACACCCAGGGTGTAAAACACGGGCAAAAGGCACCTAACATTCGGGCAAATGCATGTCATATTCTGGAAAAGTCATAACAAGTATTTCATTTTCTGGCGTTTTTAAATTGCAATAACCGTTTTTTGTTTTGGTACTTGTCAGAGGAAGATGGTATTCGGACCACAGCCCCTCGAAAAAGACCTCAACCCCCTGAAGAAAATGGGTGGAATTCACAAAGGAGGTTTGTAGGAGGTTTGTACAAACCATGGTTTGACCAAGGTTTACATCTATGGAATGCCATTTGTAAACTGATGGAGAAGGAATGTAAACTCCATACTTGTTAACAATGTTGATTTACAATTCATGGTATGCGAGCAGCATTCCATAGATGTAAACCATCGTCAAACCATGGTTTGTACAAACCTCCTTTGTGAATTCCACCCAATGTGTCCCTACACCCTCGAGGTTGGGCTTCAACAACAAAGTACTCTTCCTTCCTCACCCAGTGTGAATACAGTATGAAGCACGTTTTAATTTGTTATTAAATATACATGTATTTCTAAAGATGCCTATATATATATATTTATATTTTCACCGTCGATCTATTATAGCCATACCTTGTTCTTTCTTAGTCGCCAGCTTCGAAATAAGGTCCCGCGCTACTGGTGACTGGATGGTTCGCAGGAAACCAAGCAGCGTCGCTATTATCATCGAATCATATATAGGGAGAAAACAAATCGAACAATCATGAACAATTGATTAATAAAAATGTGCTCTATACCTGTTCGCAATTGATGATTATATCACAGGGGGTGAGATGAGGATATGGGGGGGGGGGGGGGGGGGGGGGCTGCTGCCCCCCCCCCCCCCCTCCCCCTTGAGTTTTGAAGATGGTCATCTGGCATAATGCACCTCAAATTAGGGCAAACCCATGTCATTCGGGCCAAATTATGTCATATTCGGGCAAACCCATGTTATTTTTTACTGAACCATCTAAAACATACCTTTTTTCGGGCATCAAAAAGACCTCGGCCCTCTGAGAAAATGTGTGCGTACACACATGGGGGTGAGAGTAGAAGTCGACACACAACTCAAGAACTTCTTAAGTGGACCCTATATTATTGTGCGCCCATAAATTGAGTCATATTCCGTGTATTACAGTTGGAATAAAAGAATACTACCTATTTCAAGTTTGACGCTAATTCAAACATGTATAACAACAAATATAGCATTTAATGAATATAATTACTTTTTGGGGAATACTTAAGTACTATAACCTTTCTTTTTAACTGAAAAGAAAAACAAAGACATCGAACGAACACCATGTCGACGCTTTGTGACGAAGTGTGTGTAGCCAAGCGATAATGATTGAATCTGAATTATTCACACCATTTTTGTGTGTAAAGTTGCACAAACATTTTCTGCACTCTATCGTGCAAATTAATGTACTTTACTTATAAAACAGTTCTTCTCTTTTGAAAGTGAACAATTGCATTTATACCAGATTCATTGCAAAATCATATACTACTTGTGTGTCGTCTTTATTTACCCTATGGAACCATCTCCCTCATCATATTCGATCCATGACCTCCTTTGAATCATATAAAAGTGCACTGAAAACCCATCTCTTTATCTCTTTAACATGTAAATTATGTAATCTGTAGAAGTCAGTGTTTGATCGAATTGTTACTAGGCTTTTGTTTTAATGAATTACGCTTATGTAGTTAATTTTCTTTGCCTTTTGTTATGTTTGTAAATTGTTATTTATTTAATTTTAGAATAAGATAACTATTGTAAAGTGAAGCAAGTTAATATGTATTAAGTTTATTCTGTATAATTTTGTAAAGCGCCTAGAGATAATTTTATATTAGGCGCTATATAAATCGAATATATTATTATATTATTATTATTATTTGTCACCATGTTGGTGTAGCTAAAAAATGGGGAATCGAAAAATATTTGTATTGCGTGCTCATTACATTTCATGCACTCTTGTTTGATATGATACCTTGGCTTGAATAAATATACGACTTTATCGATGCACACAAATAATACCTTACCTATGACAGCGAGTTGTATTGTGTTGGTTGCCAGTGCAGTAGTCAAGATTTGGGCCAAGAAGGAGATGCATCCGATGTGAATCAACCAGTGCTCGGACAAGCATCGCAGGAGAGGTCCTGAAAGCAGGGCTGCAACTTTAGATGGAGAGAAATAGAGAGAGGGGGAGATTACAATAATTGCCTTATCATTTGTGTGTCTGCCATGTGTTTTTCATACAATGAAATATTCACTGGTAGTTTGTTTAATTTCAATTTCAATTTCAATTTATTCTTGCTTCCAACAAAACATTACAAATGAATAATGATAATTTGCACACAATAGGGATATACAATCATATTGGAAACAAGAAGGGTCCACTAAAAAGCAATGCTTGTACAATTGTGGACCCCTCAAATAATAGTTAGGTATACCGTATTGTACATTTAAATTAACACATTCTAGACTGCAACAACATAAACAAATATAGAGAGGAAAACAGGGGGAAAAGGGGATGCCAACAGAGACCAACATGGGACAAGAGATAACTTTACATGACACAAATAGGAGAAGACGCACACAATACAAACAATTAGACACTGCCAAAAGGAAGTGAGAGATCGGAGGTATACTTCCGATCTCTCACTTCCTTTGTATACAAATCTATGTAAAGGATAAGCTGCAAGTGGGGTTCAAGTGAAAATAAGGAAAAGGACTAATAATAGAAAGGAACAATGCATGAGAAGGCACAATAATATAATATCAGATTACATTTTGAGTCCGCGAGTAAAGAATGACCTTGTTTAGGATGACTAGCACGGGATAAGAGTAAATGGGAGATATAATTCAATGATGTTTATAAGACTGTAATACAATTTTTAAAACAATTTTCTTTAAAATATTAATCGATGGAGCGTTTTTTTTAAATTTCATTACTTTAATAAAGAATTCCATACTTTAGGACCTTCATATATAAATGTATTTTGAGCAAGTATGGTCCGCAAGAGAGGTAAATGAAATTATTCAGAATGTCTAGTTGGATAATTATGAACTGAGCTATTTAAAAAAAACATGTTATTTTTATAATTATACATAAATTGACCAAGTTGAAATAAATATAGGTCTTCAGTATCTTATTTTTAAAAAAAATAAAGAATCTGTATGGGAGCGAAAGGGGTAATTACAAATAATACGAATAACCTTCTTTTGTAATAACAACACTTTATCTTATAAAGTTTCATGTGTTTTCCCCAAACTAAAAGACCACAATTTAAGTATGGGAGTATCAAAGAACTATAAAGCATGATAAGTGAATTAAAAGGAAGACATGTTTTTACTTTATTAATAATACCAATATTACGATAAATAATGTTACAAATATTATCAATATGATGTTTCCAAGAAAGGTTACTCTCAACCGTTACACCCAATTTAATGAATGAAACATGCTCCAATGGGGTGTTTTCAAAAACTATGTTGGCCGGTAACGAATCTATAGATTTACTAAACAATATATATTTCGTTTTCTGGAGATTCAATGACAATTTGTTCGCTCTAATCCATGATAAAATATGACTCAATTAAATATTGATAATTTCAACTAATCTATGAGAATCCGTATGAGAAAAAAACAAATTTGTATCATCAGCGAAAAGTACGAATGACAAAATTTCGGACGATCGACAGAAGTCATTAATATATAAAATAGATAAAAGTGGGCCTAATATACTACCTTGTGATACACCACAATTTATATTACAGGGAGCTGAAGAGTTATTTAAAAATACATACTGCCTTCTGTCTGAAAGATCCTGAACCCTGAACCACTCCAAGGCCAACCCACGTACACCATAATCAGGGGCGTAGACAACGGGGGGGGGGGGGGGGGGGGGGTGAGGGGGATGCATCCCCCCAGGCCCCCACCTCAAATTTTGTATGGCGCGAAAGGTCTCGCCAATATGCATCTGCTCAAAGAAAAATCAAGATTGTCGGACCTTTCAAAAAATTCAAATAGGTCTGAACATGCCGTGTACACTTTTCGTTGGAATCGACCATATATGCAAAAATAGCTCGTGATCGCGTTATCTCAAGAACGGATTGACGGATTCTGACCAAACTTGGTACATGTATGTATCTTGGGGAGCCAATGATCTGATTAGATTTTGGGGTCATGAGGTCAAAGGTCAAAGGTCACACAGCTCATTATACATGCAAAAATAGCTTGTGATCGCTAGTGATAGACTCAAGAATTAGTCGGTGGATTCAGACCAAACTTAGTACATGTATGAATCTTAAAGAGCCGATGAACTGATTACATTTAGCGGTCATGAGGTCAAAGGTCACAGGGCTCATTAAAAAATGATTGTAATTGGAAATCTCAAGAACTGAATATCAGATTTCAATCCAACTTGGTACCTGAATGTATCTTAATGAGCATGTATTAGATTTTGGGGTCATGAGGTCAAAGGTCAAGGTCACAGGACTCATTTTGTAAAAAATAACCCAAGAAATCGCGCCATGACGGAGGCATCATTTTCGACTGCACGCAGTCGAAGATCCATCTAGTTTTATAATCATTAAGTTTAACTCTTTGTTTAGGAATACAAGTTTCTAATTGATCATTCAAAATATCACAAATATTATCGTAAGAAGAATTTACTTCATCTACACCATAAACAGGAGACCAATCTACATGTTCAAGACTAGAAGCAAGACTAGCTAATTTTTCATTATTGACTTTTCGTCTAAATAAACGTGTGTCATTATTATTAATTGATTGAGATAAAGTATAAGGTGTCACAATGGTATAATGGTCAGTTATGTCTGAAAGAACAATATAAGAGTCAGGGTGGGGGATGACATTTGACAAGATGTTATCTATTAAGGAGGAAGAGGAGTTTTTCACACGAGTGGGCTTAGAAATAAGAGGTAAAACAGATGCAGAGAGGAGGGTCTCGAGAAATTCTTGGGACACATTATTATGTTCATGATTCCCCCATTAAAAAAACATCCTTATTTATAAACACTGGACTTCGCAATAAGTCGGATAATTGCGTCAAAAATGATCTAGGGTTACAATTAGGGGGTCGATAAGTAACTCCGACTATAATATTTTTACCTCCAGGATTCATAATTTCAATAAAAAGAGTCTCAAGAACATTATTACTTATTTATATATTATCATGCAAAACATAATTCAAAGATTTAAGCACATATAAGGCGACGCCACCGCCGACTCTCCCTTGCCTATTTTTAAAGACAAAATCATATTCATCAATTAGAAAGGGTAAGTTAGAATCATGGGATAACCAAATTTCTGTTAGTCCAATTAAAGAAAGCTGTTTATTGGAAGGGTTATCTTAAAATGATTGCAATTCATCAAAATGTTTATTCAAACTTCGTATATTTAAATGCAATAAAGAGAATGTATCATTATTAAAATCTTTAATAATATTATGAAACTGTGTATTTGTTATATACTTTGTAAAAGAATGTTGTGCTGGATCGTCGTGATCTAAATTCAAGTTCAACTCTTCAGAAGATGAGTTTATATTTTCAATAACAGTTTCATCAAAGGTTCCTGTATGATTAACAAAAAATGTATTGTTAGCTTGAATGGGTCTTAATACATCACAAAGGTCATCGTCGCTCACAGACTCAAAAGGTAAGTGGTGATCTAAATTAGCCATCCTAACTGTACAAAAACAAAATCTGAGTAACCAAAATCAAATAGCATATCATAATCAATATACAGTTCGCAGCGCTTGAACAATGACTTAAAAGAAAAGAAAAAAAATCGGTGCAGACATAGAGCTCAAGAAAGGATAATGAAAACCACCACTTGCAGTTGGTAAGAAGGGAGACACACAAAAAACGAATACAAAATAGACATGAACACACATTGAGACACTGTTGGCATGACAAACGAGCGAGAGGAAACAATATAATGGCGATGCAGTATGCTAATAGCGAGGCACCCATTGGAAGATATTTGTTGAAGGAAAATCGTATAGCTAAAAAGATGAAATATTGCGCGAAAATACAAAGTCAAATTGTAAATAAGTTAAGTATAATGGCAAAATAACATAATACTAATAATTCAAAACCAAACGAATATATCGTAACTATATAAGAGTATAATATGCGATAAGAATTTTCAAAAGCATCAATAATTTCAAATTAAGGACGACCCATAGAAAGAACTGACCTAATGTCAACAAAAGTAAAATGATGGAGACGGCGCTAATCGTTTCATGAAAGGAATTGCCTTTTTAAAACAACTTAAAGAGTAACATACATCAAAGCAAAGTTATATACAATAGATTGCGGTAAGTGCGAAATCGGGTCAATCTATTTACCAAATAGAGAAAGCGCGGAGTACAAAGTTACATGCGAAACAATAAAGCAACGAAGTGTGGTGTCACAGCTTAATAATAACTAGCAATTTACCCGTCTCCAGATCTAACCGTATACACGTATCGCAAGCGCCATTCGCCGTTCGCATCGGCGGCAATCGCGATCATCTGTCGTTCAAAATTCTGAGTCGCGCTAACACACGGAGAGAAGTCGAGGAGGCGCATAAATCACTGATTTTTAGCGGAATGGAGGGAAAAATCATAATTTTAATCCAACCGATAGTTGGATCACATATTGGAGAATGAATCGGTGGTAAGTGCCGTATCATATGTATAATTTTAAGCACAATTAGCGTGCACAAACAATATTCATTTTCAGTCCCGTATCAGGAGGACCTATATCGAACGCTAGCGCTTCGCGCTAGCGTTCTTATAGAGTTAATTTGACTCTTGAGTTGTAACGGTTCTTTTTTAATGATACAGGGGTTTTACTTTGTCGTTTGTAATTACCCACGCCGATGAAATCGGCAGGGGGTTATGTAAAGGGTTCCGTATGTTTGTTTGTTTGTTTGTTTGTTTGTTTGTTTGTTTGTTTTTTTGTTTGTTTGTGTACAAGATAACTAGAGAACGGGTGAACGGATTTGCACCAAATTTTCAGGGAATGTTTGGATAGTGACATGGAAGAATCGATTAGATTTTGGTGATGATTGGTTGACCCCTGCAAATTCTGTGGAACCTTGAAGTTTGAGTATGTATTTAATTAGGCATCGTCATTCGGCGTTACATGGCGTGCGCGCATGGGCCATATTTTTGTACACGTAGTTTGCGCGATGTTTGGCTGTGGGCAATGCAACTTCGCTATTGCAAGGGTGGAGGGATATACTATTTTTCCAAATGTAATGCGGTCAAACAGCTGATTGAACCACGTAATATGCATGTGAAGTATACACAAGAGATGCTTGCGATGATTATAGATCCGGTTCGTGTTTTGAATCGAGAAACTCGACCAATTTCAACCTCCGTAAGTCATTTTTTGCCGCATTTTCGCAGTGAACTTTGTTGAAATCTCAAATTTTCGAGCAATCGGAAGTAGGGTGCACTTTGGAAACTTACATTTTTGGATGATTCAGGTGTTTTTATTGTCAATAATTTTGTACACTGCCTCGCCATGGGGCTGCCGCGCCGCAAGCAAGCGGCCTACACCCTGGCCTAGGCATTTTCACCAAATCGTGCCTAAAACGCGCTGGTTAGCCTGCGGTAAGCAAAACAGGGTTGAGGCCGACGAAGGGGTAGAACAGGCTAATGGGAGGCGTGGGTATGCTGACTTTGTCGGCCTTCTAGTTGTGTATACTTTTCGAGCATGGTGGAGTTATAACTATTAGTTTGTACCGTAATGGTGCAGGTTTTGGTTACTAAAGTTAAGTTTGACCAATACTCAACTATCCCTTTAAATAAGGTCGTCAACATTCAGTAACTCATTCAATCACTCGATATCTAATATAACCTATTAATAATAATAATAATAATGGGCACCATGCAGGCAGTGAGAAAAAGAGAGTGAGAGGTTGTTGTTGTTTTTTTGGTGGGGGGGGGGGGGCAATGGTAGTAAGTTATGGGTGTAATGAATTGACCTAATGAATTGACAAACAAAAACCTTAAAGGCATGCCTGTAACGTGTCTAACTCCACGAAAAAAACCTGGAGCTTCCTCGTTTCTCTTCTGCCGTGTTGTTTAGCTTATGGTAAGAGAAGAATAAAATAGGGTTAGATTTGTTCAAATGTCCCTTTAGTATGAAGATAATTATCATTGAAAATCATTATTTGAAAAGTGTTGCCAACGCTTTTCAAAAAAAGTACAATTGTCCTAGCTGAATACGTCCGACCAGCGAGCTAACGTGGGAAACATTCCGCCCGATTGAACTTTGATCCGAGTGAGCGCAAATTCCATGAATTCTTCACCGTCTGTAAACATGCACGGGTGCGGATATCGTCAACGGATGAATATTACTGCTACAAATGTACGATAGGCCATCAGTATTCGGTGATAAAATAATACAAATATGAACTCAATATTCGCCTTTTTCACTAGGTAAACAGTGTTCGTTTTCTTTCAAACTTTCACAAATCTTTCAATTGTATTTTACAATGATATTGATGTAGGATTGAAGTCTCAAATGTCTCTTTCGGCAGAATGTTACACTTTACAGGCATGCCTTTAACAAAGAATAGAATGCCCCAGATACAACTTCGTGACTCTATCCCACTTACCCATTAGTTGGACCATGCATGGCCCCAATGATTTGTACCATGATTGTATTCATGAGTAATAGTATTATAGTAGTGTAGAAGTAGTAGAGTAGAAGCAGAAGTAGTAGCAGTAGTAGTAGTACTAGTAGTAGTAGTAGTCGTAGTCGTAGTCGTAGTCGTAGTCGTAGTAGTAGTAGTAGTAGTAGTAGTAGTAGTAGTAGTAGTAGTACTAGTAGTAGTGGTATGAGTATAAGTAGTAGTAGAAGCAGTTAGTAGTAATAGTAGAAGTAGTAGTAGTAGTAGTAGTAGTGGTAGTGGTAGTAGTAGTAGTAGTAGTAGTAGTAGTAGTAGTAGTAGTAGTAGTAGTATCAGTCATAGGCGTACCAGTTGGGGGGGGGGGGGGTTTGGGGGGTTCAACCCCCCCCCCCTTTGATAAAAAACGACTGTTTTGGGGGGTTTGAACCCCCCCCCCCTTTTCCAATTTTAACTGTCTCAAGACAAAATTTTAGCGGATGGTCTTGGCCTCGAAAAGTGCGATAAATCGTGGTCTCGGCCTAAAAATGTTGACATTTGTTGGTCTC